>JAVJIF010022921.1:0-105813 GCA_038442645.1 Agave tequilana | reverse complement strand
AACATCGTCCTGCTTATCCTATTTACTGACATCCTGTTAATTGATATTCAGTCATCACTGTTAAATTATTACCATTACTATCACCGAGTTATCCTAGTGATCTAAATAACATGTACATTAAATAATCTTGCTAATTTAAATAACATGATATTAAACAACTTACACCGGGATTGAAAAAAATTGATGGAGGAGACAACGTTTGTATTTTGGGTGGACCTAAGATATAGGTTGCGCAGCCGAAGAAAGAGGGTTCCACTGCAGGTTCTCATAGGGTGACTGGCAACCGATCCTGTTCTTGTTCATGTTTATACATGTTATGCATATTACCTGACTTGTTACTTGACTACCTAGCGGTAGGGTCTGGTTCAGCGTCAGGAGTCTGCGTCGTGGTTCCCGGTATGTACATGACCCACTTAAACACAGAAATGTCTCCAACCCATTAGTTTCAACAACATAGGACCCCAATTGCTATGTGTAGTAGGCGTAGTATGGGATGCATTTATTATATGTGGCAAGTTGTATTCGCTGATATAATTAATAACAATTGACTGACATGATACATTGTAGCTGATGTATACTAACTTATCATATACCTATATGCCATGATAGACACCTGACATTATGATATTATAACTGATTGATCTCATTACTTAAGGTATGCATGTCATTATGATATTTGTAATATATTGATTGATATTTATTGTACTATATATTTTTTTATTACCATTTTATTCATGCTATTTTCTTATCTAGTATATTTTTATACTAGTATTATAGTATGGTCACACGATATATGCACGTGCACCTTCCTCATTTTACACACTCATTAAGAGTTTTGACTCTCTGAATTTGCACATTCAGATATATAGGTATTTCTTTTACTGAGCAGGTATCTGGGGAGATCATCTGTATTTAAGAAGTACGAGGTCTCTTTTGCTCAATAACTGGATTCCTTGGTACAGTTCATGTCTCTTTTTTTTCATTCTATTGACTTCCTTTGATTCTCTATTATTTGGACTCTATATTATTCTATTTGATTTATTCGTAGAATGTATTATCATGTTCAAAAACATAATATGTATTATTGCAGTGATTTTATTGTCTTTATTGTTGATTTATATAATGTGTTAGGTCACTTTAAATTTAGTGTGTATACGTGGGGTATCTTCTCGTGTATATACATCGTCGACTCTCGTCGCGCTTCCATTTTCGCGTATTTTGAGAAGCGGGCGTGACATTAGATCTCTTATAAAGAATAGATTAGTTTTGATTTCTCAAGCTTACACACGCACAAAATTTGGTTTTGATTTAAACGGTTTACATTTCATATTTTGATTTTCATCAAAACAAGTAAATATCATTTTATTTGTGTATCCATACACTATTGAGCGTTAAATTTATTTGAACAACTTGTTTTGTATTTATGAACTTTTGGAAAAAGTAGTTTTCATTTAGAAGTTTGGTTTTTCAGAAAACACGATTTGGTTTCTAGAATGAAATTATTCTTCTCAAAAACACATTCACATGTTTGTAATATGTTGTGATTTTTAATCACACATATTTGTGTTCTATTGTATTTACATGAACTTATTTCTGTGAACTGTATTGAAATTAATTAGAATTTACTTAGGATTGAAAGAAGTTTAAAATACTATTATGTTTTGGGCTGTGCTAATAGACTGCACGGTCGACAGACGACAGAGCACATTTGCTCGGCTGGTCGATCGAACGGTCGACCGACATACACAGATGTGCACAAGTCAATTGTATGGGAGCTTGGTCGACCGATCGGTCGACCGACAACAGAGATTGGTCGACCGATCTGTCGACCGTCCAACTCTATAGTACTCTCAATTGTATGGGAGCTCGGTCGACCGACTGGTCTACCTAAAACCTGTTGGCCCAAAAGCCATTAGCCCAAAGTTTTGATGATAACAAACCATATATAGTTATGTTTTATTAAGTTTGTTTAAATGAGTTTCAGGTAAAGATCATAGTTTGGTTGACGGCTCCAACACAAGACTCACACATTTGGAAGCCGCAAAGATTTGGATCCCAGAGCCCAGCACAATAGAAGAGCTCTAGGATCAAACAAGTTGAAGACTATACAAGATTTGTATTTTCCATTTTTAGTTAGGATTTATAGTCTATTTTGTCAAGACCGAGATGATAAAGGTTGATAACTTTGGGATTGTCACACACACACATTTGATATTGCTTCATGCTTACAAACAAATTTTTATTACAAATTTCTAACCTAGTTTCGGAAAAACAAAGTTTAGAAAAATCGTTTTTTGGAAAAATAAGTTTTTTGGAAAAAACCGTTTTTGTTTAGAAAAAGGATTTTTATCAAAATAAAGTTCAAATCATTTTGGTGTTGATCTATGATCACCACCCTGGTCTTTATAAGCCATAGAACTCTATTTTGTATATACCTATCTAAAGAAGTTTTATCGAAAAAATTTAGACTTCAAAAAGTTTTCAGAAACCTGACTTTGGCCTTGTCCGGTCGACCGGGACGGTCGACTGCTGGCAGAGCAGAATTGCTCAGTCGGTCGACCGTGTCGGTCGACCGACTGCACCTTTGTGCATGTGTGCACATCGGTCGACCGACCAGTCAACCGAGAGCAAGAGCAGTGCTCTCTGTTTTTCCTCGGTCGACCGGACCGGTCGACCGACAAGACAAGAGAGAACTCACTCTCTGTTTGGATATCGGTCGACCGGCCCGATCGACCGCTTTCCCAATGGTCGGAAATTCGACCGTTGGCGGTCGACCGGCCCGGTCGACCGACAGCAGTCAGAACCTGCTGACAGATTCCAACAGCTATTTTTCTGATTTGATTTTTTGTTGGGATCTTCCCCACGAATCTCTTGGCCTTTTTCACCCAGTTTTCATCCCCTATAAATAGAGGGAGTGTTCTACAACTAAAGTACAAGATTTACAAGTTAAAGTTAAAAGTTTTCAAAAGTTTAGTCTTTAGCAAAAGCTTTCATTGAGCCAAATTTCCAATCCTTTTAGCTTGAAGCTTCCTCTACTTCTCTTCTAGATTTGTGCACTACACAATCCTAAAAGTTTCATCTCCTCATCTTGGTTATAGGATTGTGCAAGTGAGCTTTGTTTGTGGTCAAGTGTTGATCACCATTCTTCATATTGAGAAGTTGTAGAGGCATCGGCCTCAAGCGAGCTAGTGAGCTCCTAGTTGGTGTTGCGGCACCGTGAGAAAGGACAAGTGTGTCCAAGAGTTCTAGTGAGAACTTGTATTGAAGATCCGGTGGGATCAAGTATAGTGGAAATCCTTCATCGTGTTGAAGGCGGGGACGTAGAGCAGTGGCTCGAACCTCGAAACATATTCTCGTGGTTGCGATTGTCCACTTATCTCTAAACTCTCTCTCTCCTTTACTTGCTCTATTACTTGTCTATATTCTTGCAAGTCCTTTTATAATTATTGCTTATTATTAAATAGTTTTTAATCCGCATTATTTGTCACTTAAAATAGCCATCACCTATTCACCCCCCCTTTAGGTGATTTCAATTGGTATCAGAGCCTAATCCTAGCATTTGGTTTAACCACCTTAGGGAGATCCTCACTTTTGGCTATATCTATTTGTTGCATTTTTACTTGTTGTGCATCATACTTGTATTCATGGCATCTGTTGATTTTTCTAGCATCAAGTCCCCACCCAAATTTGATGGATTGAACTTTCCTATTTGGAAGGTCAAAATGAACCTTTTCCTAAAATCCCTAGGAGTTAGAGTTGCTAGGTCCATCACCAAGAATTTATTGAACCTCTCACTGATAAGAAGACATGGTCCGAAGAACCTCTAAGGACTATGAGGCCAATGCTAGAGCCCAATATGCACTCACCCAAGCTTTAAATGAAGATGATCTTTCACGCATCATTAACTGCAAATCTGCTTTTGAAGTTTGGAATGTTCTTATTGTTACTCATGAGGGAACGTCTCAAGTCAAGAGATCTAAATTGACTTGCTCCGTTCTCAATATGAGAATTTTTATATGCTTGATAATGAATGCATAGATGATATGCTCACCCGTTTTACCAAGATCACTAATGCTCTATCTTCTTTAGGTGACAACATCGACAATGACCAAAAGATCCGGAAGGTCATTAGAGCTCTTCCCAGTCTTGGGAAGTCAAGGCAACCACCCTCAAGGAGCTAAATGATAGGGAAGAGATGGACTTCTCCGGCTTCATCGGCAATCTCAAAACCCATGAGATGGAGATGAAGGTAAGAGAAGAAAGGGAGGCTCCAAAGAAGAAAACCCTTACTTTCAAGGCCGTTCCATCCACCCATGATGAGGAGGATTCATCGGAAGACTACGATGAAGACTTTGCCATGCTCATAAGGAAGGTGGGCAAAATGTTCTATAAAAAGGGTAGACAAAACAACTTCCGAAGAGGGAGACCTCAAGGAAGATTTGAAAAGAAGAGAGAGGAACCGGGTCCGTGTTTTCATTGCAAGAAGACGGGACACCTAATTGCCGATTGCCCCTCTCTACAAGCTACTACCTCCAAGAACGGACAAAAGAAGAAGAAGGCAATGGTGGCCACGTGGGATGACTCGGAGTCAGAATCCGAAGAGGAGATCGATGCCGCTCACATGTGCATCATGGCACATGGAGATGATGCTTCTAAGGTATGTCTAGAAAACTCTCTAGATGATGAAGACTTAACCATGGATGAACTTGCATACTTTTTTGAAGAATTACAAAGTAGGTATGAAATTTCTCAAGCTCAAAATAAAAAATTGAAAAAGAAAAATGATTCTTTAAAAGTTAAATTTGAACTTGTTTTAAAAGAGAAAATGAGTTATCAAATTCTTTTGAGAAAATGAAAAAGGATTTTGAAAAATACAAAACATCTTGTAAAGGAAAAAGCTCTATTTCTACTTGCAACAAAAATGAATTTTTAGATATCCAAAAACGTATTGAAATTTTGGATACAACTTTAAAGAAATGTGCTTTTGACATGACAAAATTGCATCTATGTTTCCTAAAGGAAAATCCAAGGGAAACATACTCATCACCATGCATCAAACACACACAAGCATGCACACTCACACAAACATACATTTATGTATTGTAGAATTTATACTTGTGCTCATTGTGGCCGCAAAGGCCATTTAGAAAAGTTTTGTTATGCTGATCTAAACTTGTTAAATAAAATGTTTGGGTTCGAGAAAACACTAACCCTATAGGACCCAAAAAGATTTGGGTACCAAAAGACACGCCAAACTTGATTAATGCAGGTGTGTCGTCTTCCTCCAAAACTTAGGGGGAGATGGTGCCCGGGTGGTGGATGCATCAACGCTCAACGAACACATCGTCGCTTGCATCACTATCATAGAGGCACCCATTTTGGAGAAAACCTATGATTTGGTAACTTCTCCACATAAAGATTTCTTTTTATATACATAGGATTGCTAGTTATACTTTTGTGATATTGTGCCATATGTAAACTTGCATTTCTATTTTGTTTGTACCTTTGCCATGATTGAAAATATGTTCATGTTTCTTTGCCATATGTTATTTGTCCATATATCAAGATTTTGTTAACTTAATGTTTTATATGATTTTTGTCAAAATAAAATTTATTTAACTAAATTAAGCAAATAAATAGAGATGGCAATTGCGCGCCTCAACTCTTATCTAGAGGAATGTCGAGGAGAAGTTCAGAACCCTTAACGGGGTATTCAGCTTCAACATCTCTTATTTATCGCTTTATTAATAAATAGAAATAAATCTTAATAATAATAAAAATAAATATTTTTTTGTTGTTTTTCATGCCAAGAAAGATTTAAATTACTTCTACATCATTTTTTATGATTCTTAAAGATTAATATACATTTGTGGTTTAAAGGAAATTAGATTAAAAACCCTATTCTAAAAACTGCTGTATTCACTGTTTTTCAGCATGACCGGTCGACCGACCCGGTCGACCGATCTGGCCTGACATCGGCCCGGTCGACCGGCGCGGTCGACCGACCAAGCCTGAACAGAGAAGATTTTTTTGCCCGTAGCCGGTCGACCGGGCGATCGACCGACTGAAAGTGAGTTTGTCTCGGTTTCCACCGATCGACCGGCCCGGTCGACCGGGCGACGGGTCTGCTGTTTTATTACCCGTTTCTATTTAAAGCCCTAACTCTCTAATCCCTCATTCTCACCGCCTCCACTTCTCCCTCATCTTCCCTCTACCCTAAAATATCCTTACCCTCTCTCACTCTCCAAAACTCCAAATTAACTCCAAAAAATTTGGGATTCGCAGTTTCAGGCTTCAGATCTACTCTTCTACCTATGGATTTCTCTTATTTTTCATTGATTTCAAGGTATAATCTCTTCTTTTAGATCCTTCAATTTTCTTTATTTAAATCCATATCCTTTTTGCTTAGATCTAGCATTAATCTTGATTATTCTTCCACCATGTCAAAAAGAACTAGATCTGAGAAGGGAAAACCACTCAATCTTCATCTCAATCCTCCCCTTTTGTTTCACAAAATGTTTCATATAGACACATCGTTATTTCCACTAAAAATGTGAACTCTGGGAGATCCGTTGTGCTAAATGATTTTGAACATTTAAATCTAGCTTCTATTTTGAGGTCCAGCTCCTTAGAATATTTTTCTCTATTAGGGAACCTGTTTATCCTTCCATTGTACAATATTTTTACTCAAATCTCACTTTTGAATCAAACCATGTAAGATCCAGAGTATTGGACAGAGACATTGACATCTCCCTCAAGAATTTGCACATCATCTTCACCTCTCCTGTGAGGGGGAAGACATCTATAATCTTGATTTACATGATTTTGTTTATCCTGACGTGAGTCTACCCACACCGCCTCCACATTACTTCATGGTGATGATAACCCGGCTTAGTTCGGAACGAGGAGTGAAGTACTACACTCTCAGCGCCCAAGTCCTGGCCAAGATCGTGTTCTATAACCTCCTGCCAAAATCAGGAGGATATAGTCATGCTAGGGGTTCTGTTCCTCTTATCATCTACTGCCTTCTGCGAGGCATTAGAATTAACATCCCAAAACTCATCATCAGTTATATGGTGTCTGATCATCTTCTTGTCCCAAACCGGCACTTGCCTTTTGGGATGATCATCACACATCTGTTGAAGCAATTAAACTTTGATCTTTCATCTGAACGGTCGGTTGAACCGTCTGTTGACATCAACAGCACCCTCCTCAAGAGGATGCGTGCTAGGGAGCGTCCTCCTGCTCCTTAGCCGCAGCCTATCTTCCTGCTGTTCATGTCCCTGGTTCCTCCTCTAGCTCTTCTGCTCCCTCCGATCCCTATCTTGCTTTCTCTACTCAGCTTCGGGAGCACCACGAGTAGCTTTCTGCTGAGATGACTGCGCATCGCTAGCAGATTTCCGCGGAGATGACCGCACATTATCAGCAGATGGAGCAGCGTTTGGATCATGATCTCAGCTATATCTATGACTCCATGCGCTATTTGGAGACATATCTCGGCGGCATCTACCAGAAGAATAATTGCCGGTTCCTCTTCCATCTGCTCATGCTAGGCCACTTCCTTCTACCGGCCTCCATTTCCCGCCAGGACGCCTTCTGCTCCTCCACCGCCATCTACCACACAGAATTCTGAGTCTGATGAGGAGTGACCCCTTTTGATGATGTCAAAAAGGGGGAGAGATATTTGGGGAGTTAGTTTGTTATTTATGTGTTATTTTGGGTTGTTGTTTTTCTATGTATTTGGACACATTTTGTGTTTGGTTTGGTGTTTGTGGACATGTGGACATGTGTTATGGTTTTAAGGTTGGCATGAACCTCCTATTTGTATGAACATTGTTTTTCTATGTTATGGCAGTTATGTTTTTCTTATCTCCATGTGGCATATGTGATTGGTTGTATATTGTGTTTATGCTTTTATTGACCCAATCATCTATTTTGGAGGATGGAGGTATTTTTGGATGGATGGAAGTAACCATGTATGCATACACTTCTATATTTCTGTATCTTTGGTATGCATGGATAGTTGGCATATGTGTCATTTTCATATCCTATATATATGCCTGTGTTATGCATGTGTATCTCTTTATCAGATTATTTTATATGCATGTGTTAAGGGGAGCTTCACTTAAATCTCCACCCAAAATATTTGTAATAACTCTATATGTTTTGTCATCATCAAAAAGGGGGAGATTGTTGGCCCAAAGGCCATTAGCCCGAAGTTTTGATGATAACAAACCATATATAGTTATGTTTTAATAAGTTTATTTAAATGAGTTTCAGATAAAGATCATGTTTGGTTGACGGCTCCAACACAGACTCACACATTTGGACCACAAAGATTTGGATCCCAGAGCCCACACAATAGAAGAGCTCCCAGGATCAAACAAGTTGAAGACTATACAAGATTTGTATTTTTCCTTTTTAGTTAGGATTTATAGTCTATTTTTGTGTGAATGAGAGATGATAGAGGTTGATAACTTTGGATTTCACACCACAAACATGTGATATTGCTTCATGCTTACAAACAAATTTTTATTACAAAATTTCTAACCTAGTTTCGGAAAAACAAAGTTTGGAAAAATCGTTTTTTTGGAAAAACAAGTTTTTGGAAAAACCGTTTTGTTTAGAAAAAGGATTTTTATCAAAATAAAGTTCAAATCATTTTGGTGTTGATCTATGATCCACCCTGGTCTTTATACCCTAGAACTCTATTTGTGTATATACCTATCTAAGAAGTTTTATCGGAAAAATTTAGACTTCAAAAAGTTTTCAAAACCTGACTTTGGCCTTGTCCGGTCGACCGGGACGGTCGACCGCTGGCAGAGCAGAATTGCTCTGTCGGTCGACCGTGTCGGTCGACCGACATGCACCTTTGTTCATGTGTGAACATCGGTCGACCGAAAGCGGTCGACGAGAGCAAAAGCAGTGCTCTTTGTTTTTCCTTGGTCGACCGGACTGGTCGACCGACAGAGAGAACTCACTCTCTGTTAGGATATCGGTCGACCCGGCCCAGTTGAACGCTTTCCCAACGGTCGGAAATCCGACCGTTGGCGGTCGACCGCCCGGTCGACCGACAGCAGTTCAGAACCTGCTGACAGATTCCAACAGCTATTTTTCTGATTTGATTTTTTGTTGGGATCTTCCCCAACGAATCTCTTTGCCTTTTTCACCCAGTTTTCATCCCTTATAATAGAGGGGTGTTCTACAACTAAAGTACAAGATTTATAAGTTAAAGTTAAAAGTTTTTCAAAAGTTTAGTCTTTTAGCAAAAAGCTTTCATTGAGCCAAATTTTCAATCCTTTTAGCTTGAAACTTTCCTCTACTTCTCTTTCTAGATTTGTGCACTACACATCCCAAAAGTTTCATCTCCTCATCTTGGTTATAGGATTTGTGCAAGTGAGCTTTGTTTGTGGTCAAGTGTTTGATCACCATTCTTCATATGAGAAGTGTAGAGGCATCGGCCTCAAGCGAGCTAGTGAGCTCCTAGTTGGTGTTGCGGCACCGTGGAGGAGGACAAGTGTGTCCAAGAGTTCTAATGAGAACTTGTATTGACGATCCGGTGGGATAAAGTATAGTGGAAATCCTTCATCGTGTTGAAGGCAGGGACGTAGAGCAGTGGCTGAACCTCGAAACATATTCTCGTGTTTGCGATTGTCCACTTATCTCTAAACTCTCTCTCTCTCCCCCCTTTACTTGCTCTATTACTTGTCTATATTCTTGCAAGTCCTTTTATAATTGTTGCTTATTGTTAAATAGTTTTTAAATCCGCATTATTTGTCACTTAATATAGCCATCACCTATTCACCCCCCCTCTAGGTGATTTCAAAACCTTAACAGTCAAAAATTTCATCGTTGGTGGTCGATCGGGCAGTCGACCGACAGGCCCATCTGGCCTGTGTTTGGATCCCAACAGCCAGTTTTTCTAAGCCTATAAACATGGGTATTTTGAACTAATTTTGACTAAGATTTTTGAAGAGAAAATTTACCAGTTTTCTAGTGCTATATTGCCCATTATCTGAAGTGTTTTAAACAAGTTTTTTAGCCTCAAATCTACATCTTGTCAATTATTTCAAAATTTTGAAAAATCAAAGAAAACAGTTTTGAAAAATTCATTTGTTATTCTTCAAGTTTCTATATCTTTCAACAAGTTTTTTCCAAGTATTTTCTTGTGCTTTTTTCCCAAAAAATCTTTGTTTTCTCACAAGTTTGAGTTATTCATTGCAAAATCTATCATTTAGGATCTTGTATTGTAAGAGGTGTTGTTTGTATTCTTTGTGGTCACTAAGTATTGTACCCTTATTATCTCTTGGCTTTGTGCCTTAGCTTTATGCTTCCCTCTAGTGTAGAGGAGTTGACTTTGTGCCCATCTTTCGTGTAGAGATCATTGTCTTTGTATCTTGATTTTGTGCCTCCTTGAATCTTTGACGCTCGGGCTCTTGAATCACCATGTGAAAGCTTCCAAACATCTTTGTTGAAGCTAATCACCTACTAATATCTTGATTAGAGATCTGAAACTAAACATCGCAAGATTATTGGTAAACATAACTACATGAGTTAATCATCATCAAACTAGAGTGGAAGGCCTCTAGGCCAACAATCTTCCCCTTTTTGATGATGACAAAACTCATGGAGTTATATATGCATGGATTAAAGTTAAGCTTCAAAGAAGCTCCCCCTTAACTCATGCATAGCAATAAACAAAAAGATATGCGATGAATATTAAACATGAAAATGCATAGACATGCATAAAACAATGAAATGATACCAATAAAAACATGCTTTTGATACCAAACATGTACCAAACATGAAATGCATCAATATGCATAAAATAAGCTCTTGATACCAAAATTACATGTATAAACAAGCTCTTGATACCAAAATAAATTATTTCTTTTTCATACAACTTCTTAAATAATGCTCTTGATACCAATAAAAACAATATCAATAAAAAACAAACAAACTATGTTTCTAGATACTAGTATTCATTACTCTTGATACCAATATCAACAAAACATAAAATATACCAATATGAAAACATGCATATAAACTCAAATACTTCTCCCCCTTTTGTCAATCATCAACAAAGGGTTCAAAGCAAACCAAGAACAAAACAATCATGATATCAATTAAAAAAATATATATCAATATAGTGCATCATGATACCAATAGAAGTGATCACATAGGTAAACCAATTGTAGGTGAACACATAGGTAAACAAACAAATATTTAAGGAATACCAATTGAAGGTAAACAAATAAACATCTTGATACCAATTGTAAGTGTTTTTCATTTTAAACATATGATACCAAATAAAAATCAATATTAATTTTTCAATCTTGTTTCATCATAAAGTATGGGAGTAGAATACCAAAGATAAACAAAATACCAATTGAAAGATAAAATACGAGTTTTCTCCCCCTTTATGAAATACCAATTAAACGATGCATAAGCTTGTATAAGTACCAATTGAAAACTAATCAATTGAAATATAATAGTCATTAAAAAAATCAAGCTTAGCATAATTAAAATTTGTGCTAAAAATTATAGAGATATAATAAGCACAAATAAAGCATATATATGTATGTAAAAATTAGATACCAATCGAAATTGATACTATAGAAGTGAAAGCATACATATATAAAATATATGAGTATACAAAAGAATGTCAATATTGATACCAATTGAAAAGATCCAATGATACAAATTGAAACTATAATAAGATCAAGTGTATAACTCATATTACCTACCACCCATTTCATGCACATGTTTAAAAAGATTTTCAATAAAGAGTATACAAGGCATGGTCGCCCAACCAACCGCCCTTAAATGGGTAGGGATTTTCAAAAATGTGTTTGAAAATAAAGTATGTTTGAAAAACTCTACCATAATGAAGAATACCGCAACTAGTTATATGAAAAATTTGTAAACTAGTACGAAATCCTTCAAGTAAGGAATAAAACAAAAATATATTTCATGAAAAACATGTAGATCACATGATCACTAAACACTCAAAAATCTATATAGCACAAATTGTACTCATGAAACTAGGCAATCAAGCTCAAAATTCCTTAAAACATGAAAATCATCAAAACTAGAATCCTTCAAGGTATATGTATGTCATGTACAAACTAAAGTATACATACATATCCAAATATAAACGAGTCCACAAAAGTATATGCATGAAGGCAAGTGGCTCAAGGATGTATATGTATAACTAATAGTTTGGACAAAATTGACATATACATGAAGCTAAACATATAAACATGGAAAACATATAAAATGGGGAATACAAGTCAAATGCATGAATCATCAAAACTAGACTATACTAGTACATCTAATGAGTACAAATGAGCGTTCAAGCACAAACATACAATGGTATATTTGTGACTCACTAGTTGTACAAGTATATATCCTAGTTTTAATGAAAACTAACATCCAAACAAGTAATCAAAATATGAAGCATCAAAACTCAAAAACATACATACGATCATTATGTACATGCACATGTATAGATCTAGGACATACACATTAGTTAAAAACAAATGTGAGCACACAAAGATATAATTCCATATTAAACATGGGTGTCTCAAATAACTAAACATGTATATCACTAATCTAAATCTCATGGCATATAACATACTAATCATAAAACATCAAGACATGCTAAAAAATGAATAATATGAAAGCATGTAAACATAAATGGGAGTTAGAGATCGTTATCAAACCAATAAGGGCAACTCTCCATGTCTCCAAAACATGGTGATTCTTCCCACCAAACTCTCCTTGAAAGTGATGCATCCAAATTGTTCTCTTTAAGCTCGGAACGCATCCACCTCAAGGCACCATCACTCTCACGTCATGCGAGAGCCCACACCTACATCAAATACAATAGGGGTGGTCTTTGGTACCCATACTCTTTTGGGTCCATGGGGGTTAGTTCCTTTCCTAACCCAAACAAACTTAGTTGCTAAATTTAAATCATGTATACGATCATAACAAAACTTAGTAAGGTGGCCCTTACGACCACAATGTGTACATACATCGTGTTGTGTACATGAGCGTGCGAAGCATGTGTATGTCGTGGTTTGTGTGCATGCAAAGATAGAACTTGTTTCTTTCAAAACATAGATTCCAACCGTGTATGGCTCATAGCACAATGGCTCAAAGTGGAGGCCAAATAATCCACACTCTTCTTAAACAAACAAATATCATTATCAATCCTAGAAGAAGAGGTGCATGCAATAGGTAGGCTAGATGAAGAAGCTACACTAGCATGGAAAACATGTGAATCAATATCAATTTTCAAAGATTCATTTTTCTTTAAACAAACTTCTAAATCCTTTGAAATTGAAGCAATTTTTATTTTCAAAGAATCATTCTCTTTTACAACAAAATCAAGTTTTGAAGACAATTTTCATTTTTCTTCAAAATTATTTCACAATCATTTTTATTTTTCAAAAATTCATTTTCTTTTAGGGTAAGATCTAGTCTAGATTTCAATGAATCCCTTTCATTAGAAATCTCCACTTTCTCTTACAAAACCAAGTCAAGTTTAGAAGACAAATTTTCATTTTCTTTATTTAAAGCAAAAGTCTTCTTTTCAAAAGATTATATTTTTCTAATTATTTTTCATAAACAATGGATAGTTCTTCATTCAAAGCATTTGGATCAACAAAGTCATCACAAGAAGAACTAGCATCATCATCATCTAATTGAGTTTCCGACTATACCTCAAGGAAGTCATTCCCTTGGACCATGTAACATTGTTGCGCAGATTCTCCACTAGATTCATCCTCCATTTGGATTGGCAATTGAAGCTTGGAGGAGGTCAATGTGTTCCACACTGCAAAGGCGGAATCACAGTTAGAAACTAAGCACAGATATTCTTTGTTAAGCGTACTTCTAAGTGCCTCAAGGGCTAGTGCATTGGCCTCTATATGAATGCTATTATCAAGATAGGATTTCTTGGTAGCGGCAAGGAAAACATGCAAGCCTAGGGTTTTCAAATACATGGACATCCTAAATTTTCACATGTCAATGTTGGAGACATCGAACATGGGAGGTGTCAAGCAATCCATGAGTGTGTGTAAACAATATAAGTGTGTAAATGCAAACTAGATTAGCAAACCAAGATCACACTCCTAGGTGGTTAAACCAAATATCAAGAGCGTAGGCTCTGATACCAATTGAAAGTACACCTAGAGGGGGGTGAATAGGTGTACAGCTAATCTAATGAACTAAATGCGGAAATTAAAAAACTAATTGCAACTACACCTAATGCAACAAACGAGTGTAGCCGAATTCCCGGTGAAGGGCTCTGGACAAACTCCTCTTGATTCCTCTGAATAAGAGTTGAGGCGCTATATGAAGCTCTCGTGGTTAAGCACAAGTGAGGCACACACAAACAAGCCAAGCATATAATATATGAATGAGCAATATGAATGATGCAAGGCACAAAAGTAAAGAGAGAGAGTTAAGAGTCAATGGATCAAACGTAAACAACAAGATTTGTTTTGAGGTTCGAGCACCCAGCTCTACGTCCCCGCCTTCACTCAGAAGGATTTCCAATCCACTAACTTGTCCACACAGGACTCCCACACAGGGAACCTCCACCGAGGATTTGGGGCAACTACAACCGGGAGTACACAACTTCTCTCTCAACCGAATACAACCTCTCACTAGAGGAAACACAAACACCAACTCACACAAGAGGGGTAGGCACTTAGCCAATACAAAATAATCACCTCACACTTGAGGGATTCCAACACCAACTCCACCTCACACTAGAGGGAGCTAAACACAATCTCCACCTCTCACTAGAGGGAGCCAACCACCACTCCAAAATCAACCTCTACACAAGAGGGATACCACAAATGAGGAGGGTTTACAACAAGGTGGTCTATCTCAACCACAAACAATCTCTTCCACAAAACAAAGATCCTAAATAGATAGGATAGAATGTATAGCTCAAGTGTGGAAAACAAAGAGTTTGGAAATCAAAAACTCAAAGAAAAACTCTAGGGAAAAACTCTAGATAGAATTGAAAATGAAGATCAAACTAATTCCCAAAGAATTTCTTTTCAAATGATTTTCCAACCCTTTTTAAAACAAAGCAAAGATCAAATCTTTAAAGATCTAAAAACTCTTTTGAAACTAGCAATAAAACACTATAGAGTAGGAAATTTTTCTTTTTCAAATCAGCCCTCAAATGGGGTATTTATAACCCCTTTGAAAAAACTAGCCGTTGGCTGCTGACTAGGCCAGAATTGGCCTTCCGGTCGACCGGCCAACGGTCAAAAAACTGACCGTTGAGCCTTCCGGTCGACCGCCCGGTCAACCGGGCCCTGAACCAGAGAGCAACGGCTCTCTGGCCGGTCGACTGCCCGGTCGACCGGGGCAACCCGAGAGTGGGTTCCTTCAGTCGGTCGACCGCTCGGTCGACCGGCCAACTGACACGGCCAAGTGCACATCCTTGTGCACGTCCGGTCGACCGGTGCGGTCGACCGCCAGAGCCTAGCAGTGCTTAATTAGGGATTAGAAAACTTGGTTTTTATTAGTCAAATAAATCCCATAAAATTTCTAAAAATTCACAAAAATAAGTTCAGTATAATACATTGATATACAAACTTGTGTGAAAAATTTCAAACAAATTTCAAACTTGTTGAACCATTTTTGTGACTTACAAATTTTGCCGAAAACCAAAAACTGTATTTTCTAAAACTTGAATTTTTGAATTGAAAAATCGTTTTGTCCAAAACTCATCCAAATACAAAAACATGATATTAAACAACATTTAGGCATGTAGTATATGGATATAATCCAATATACATAAAAGATATATATATATATATATATATATATATATATATATATATATATATATATATATCATTGTTTTTGATATTAAATCCGAAAATATGTTTTGTTAAAATATAAAGCTCCAAACACATGAATAGGCATATCAAAATAAGTTTGTTTAAGATATGAAGCATACATGTATATAGAACATATCTAATATACATTTAAACAATGTAAACTTGTATTGATACTATCTATTCATGAAAACCAAGATCGGTTAAACCAAAACATGAAACTTAAGCAAGTGTGTGTTGTGAACTTGAGCATATCACACTATCTAATCTTTACAAATGGATCTAAACTATAAACTAAACTATATACCGATGTCTTCTTGACGAACTCTGTCTTCAAGTCGACTCGATCCAAACCGTGATCCACCGAGCTTGACTCCAACGAGTGCTAGATATGATCTTTGACGCTCAGGCTCTTGAATCACCATGTGAAAGCTTCCAAAACATCTTTGTTGAAGCTAATTACCTACTAATATCTTGATTAGAGATATGAAACTAAACATCACAAGATTATTAGTAAACATAACTACATGAGTTAATCATCATCAAAACTAGAGTGGAAGGCCTCTGAGCCAACAATCTCCCCTTTTTTATGATGACAAAACTAATGGAGTTATATATGCATGGATTAAAGTTAAGCTTCAAAAGAAGCTCCCCCTTAACTCATGCATAGCAATAAACAAAAAGATATGCGATGAATATTAAACATGAAAATGCATAGACATGCAAAAAACAATGAAATGATACCAAATAAAAAAACATGCTTTTGATACCAAACATGTACCAAACATGAAATGCATCAATATGCATAAAACAAGCTCTTGATACCAAAATTACATGTATAAAACAAGCTCTTAATACCAAAATAAATTATTTCTTTTTCATAAACAAGTTCTTAAATAATGCTCTTGATACAATAAAACAATATCAATAAAAAAACAAACAAACTATGTTTCTAGATACTAGTATTCATTACTCTTGATACCAATATCAACAAAACATAAAACAAACCGATATGAAAACATCCATAAAAACATGCATATAAACTCAAATACTTCTCCCCCCTTTTGTCAATCATCAACAAAGGGTTCAAAGCAAACCAAGAACAAAACAATCATGATACCAATTAAAAAATATATATCAATATAGTGCATCATGATACCAATAGAAGGTGATCACATAGGTAACCAATTGTAGGTGAACACATAGGTAAACAAACAAATATTTAAGGAATACCAATTGAAGGTAAACAAATAAACATCTTGATACCAATTGTAAGTGTTTTTCATTTTGAACATATGATACCAAATTAAAATCAATATTAATTTTTCAATCTTGTTTCATCATAAAGTATGGGAGTAGAATACCAAAGGTAAACAAAATACCAATAGAAAGATAAAATACGAGTTTTCTCCCCCTTTATGAAATACCAATTAAAACGATGCATAAGCTTGTATAAGTACCAATTGAAAACTAATCAATTGAAATATAATAGTCATTAAAAAAATCAAGCTTAGCATAATCAAAGTTTGTGCTAAAAAATATAGAGATATAATAAGCATAAATAAGCATATATATGTATGTAAAAATTAGATACCAATCGAAATTGATACTATAGAAGTGAAAGCATACATATATAAAAATATATGAGTATACAAAAGAATGTCAATATTGATACCAATTAAAAAGATCCAATGATACCAATTGAAACTATAATAAGATCAAGTGTATAACTCATATTACCTACCACCCATTTCATGCACATGTTTAAAAGGATTTTCAATAAAGAGTATACAAGGCATGGTCGCCCAACCAACCGCCCTTAAATGGGTAGGGGTTTTCAAAATGTGTTTAGAAATAAAGTATGTTTGAAAAACTCTACCATAATGAAGAATACCGCAACTAGTTATATGAAAATTTGTAAACTAGTATGAAATCCTTCAAGTAAGGAATAAAACAAAATATATTTCATGAAAAACATGTAGATCACATGATCACTAAACACTCAAAAATCTATATAGCACAAATTGTGCTCATGAAACTGGGCAATCAAGCTCAAAATTCCTTAAAACATGAAAATCATCAAAACTAGAATCCTTCAAGGTATATGTATGTCATGTACAAACTAAAGTATACATACATATCCAAATATAAACGAGTCCACAAAAGTATATGCATGAAGGCAAGTTGCTCAAGGATGTATATGTATAACTAATAGTTTGGACAAAATAGACATATACATGAAGCTAAACATATAAACATGGAAAACATGTAAAATGGGGAATACAAGTCAAATGCATGAATCATCAAAACTAGACTATACTAATACATCTAATGAGTACAAATGAGCGTTCAAGCACAAACATACAATGGTCTATTTGTGACTCACTAGTTGTACAAGTTTATATCCTAGTTTTAATGAAAACTAACATCCAAACAAGTAATCAAAACATGAAGCATCAAAACTCAAAAACATACATATGATCATTATGTACATGCATATGTATAGATTTAGGACATACACATTAGTTAAAAACAAATGTGAGAACACAAAGATATAAATCCATATTAAACATGGGTGACTCAAATAACTAAACATATATGTCACTAATCTAAATCTCATGGCATATAACATACTAATCATAAAACATTCAGATATGCTAAAAAATGAATAATATGAAAGCATGTAAACATAAATGGGAGTTAGAGATCGTTATCAAACCAATAAGGGCAACTCTCCATGTCTCCAAAACATGGTGGTTCTTCCCACCAAACTCTCCTTGAAAGTGATGCATCCAAATTGTTCTCTTTAAGTTGGGAACGCATCCACCTCAAGGCACCATCACTCTCACGTCATGCGAGAGCCCACACCTACATCAAATACAATAGGGGTGGTCTTTGGTACCCATACTCTTTTGGGTCCATGGAGGTTAGTTCCTTTCCTAACCCAAACAAACTTAGTTGCTAAATTTGAATCATGTATACGATCATAACAAAACTTAGCAAGGTGGCCCTTACTTTCACAATGTGTACATACATCGTGTTGTGTACATGAGCGTGCGAAGCATGTGTATGCCGTGGTTTGTGTGCATGCAAAGATAAAACTTGTTTCTTTTGAAACATAGATTCCAACCGTGTATGGCTCATAGCACAATGGCTCAAAGTGGAGCCCAAACAATCCACACTTTTCTTAAACAAACAAATATCATATCAATCCTAGAAGAAGAGGTGCATGCAATAGGTAGGCTAGATGAAGAAGCTACACTAGCATGGCAAACATATGAATCAATATCAATTTTCAAAGATTCATTTTTCTTAAACAAACTTCTAAATCCTTTGAAATTGAAGAAATTTTTATTTTCAAAGAATCATTCTCTTTTACAACAAAATCAAGTTTTGAAGACAAGTTTTCATTTTTCTTCAAATTATTTCACAATCATTTTTATTTTTCAAAAATTCATTTTCTTTTAGGGCAAGATCTAGTCTAGATTTCAATGAATCAATTTCATTAGAAATCTCCACTTTCTCTTGCAAAACCAGTCAAGTTTAGAAGACAAATTTTCATTTTCTTTATTTAAAGCAAAAGTCTTATTTTTCAAAAGATTATATTTTTCTAATAATTTTTCACAAACAATGGATAGTTCTTCATTCAAAGCATTTGGATCAACAAAGTCATCACAAGAAGAACTAGCATCATCATCATCTAATTGAGTTTCCGAGTATACCTCAAGGGAGTCATTCCCTTGTACCATGTAGCATTGTTCCTCGGATTCTCCACTAGATTCATCCTCCGTTTGGATTGGCAATTGAAGTTTGGAGGAGGTCAATGTGTTCTACACTGCAAAGGCGGAATCACCGTTAGAAACTAAGCACAGATATGCTTTGTTAAGCGTGCTTCTAAGTGCCTCAAGGGCTAGTGCATTGGCCTCTATATGAATGCTATTACCAAGATAGGATTTCTTGGTAGCGGCAAGGAAAACATGCAAGCCTAGGGTTTTCAAATACATGGACATCCTAAATTTTCACATGTCAATGTTGGAGACATCGAACATGAGAGGTGTCAAGCAATCCATGAGTGTGTGTAAACAATATAAGTGTGTAAATGCAAACTAGATTAGCAAGCCAAGATCACACTCCTAGGTGGTTAAATCAAATATCAAGAGCGTAGGCTCTGATACCAATTGAAAGTACACCTAGAGGGGGGTGAATAGGTGTACGGCTAATCTAATGAACTAAATGCGAAAATTAAAAAACTAATTGCAACTACACTTAATGCAACCAACGAGTGTAGCCGAATTCCCGGTGAAGGGCTATGAACTAACTCCTCTTGATTCCTCTGAATAAGAGTTGAGGCGCTATATGAAGCTCTCGTGGTTAAGCACAAGTGAGGCACACACAAACAAGCCAAGCATATAATATATGAATGAGCAATATGAATGATGCAAGGTACAAAAGTAAAGAGAGAGAGTAAGAGTCAATGGATCAAACGCAAACAACAAGATTTGGTTCGAGGTTCGAGCACCCAGCTCTACGTCCTCGCCTTCACCCAGAAGGATTTCCAATCCATTAACTTGTCCACACAGGACTCCCACACAGGGAACCTCCACCGAGGATTTGGGGCAACTACAACCGGGAGCACACAACTCCTTTCTTAACCGAATACGACCTCTCACTAGAGGCAATACAAACACCACCTCACACAAGAGGGGTAGGCACTTAGCCAATACAAAACAATCACCTCATACTTGAGGGATTCCAACACCAACTCCACCTCACACTAGAGGGAGCTAAACACAATCTCCACCTCTCACTAGAGGGAGCCAACCACCACTCCAAAATCAACCTCTACACAAGAGGGATACCACAAATAAGGAGGGTTTACAACAAGGTGGTCTTTCTCAACCACAAACAATCTCTTCCACAAAACAAAGATCCTAAATAGATAGGATAGAATGATATAGCTCAAGTGTGGAAAACAAAGAGTTTGGATATCAAAAACTCAAAGAAAAACTCTAGGGAAAAACTCTAGATAGAATTGAAAATGAAGATCAAACTAATTCCCAAAGAATTTTCTTTTCAAATGATTTTCCAACCCTTTTTAAAACAAAGCAAAGATCAAATCTTTAAAGCTCTAAAAACTCTTTTGAAACTAGTAATAAAACACTATAGAGTAGGAAATTTTCTTCTTAAAAATCTTTTTCAAATCAGCCCTCAAATGGGGTATTTATAACCCCTTTAAAAAACTAGTCGTTGGCTGCTGACTAGGCCAGAATTGGCCTTCCGGTCGATCGGCCGGTCGACCGCCAACGGTCAAAAAACTGACCGTTGAGCCTTCTGGTCGACCGCCCGGTCGACCGGGCCCTGAACCAAAGAGCAACGGCTCTCTGGCCGGTCGACCGCCCGGTCGACCGGGGCACCCGAGAGTGGGTTGCCTTCAGTCAGTAGACCGCTCGGTCGACCGGCCAACTGACGCGGCCAAGTGCACATCCTTGTGCACATTCGGTCGACCACTCCGGTCGACCGGCTCCTGGTCCGGTCGACCGGTGCGATCGACCGCCAGAGCCTGGCAGGGCTTAATTAGGGATTAGAAAACTTAATTTTTATTAGTCAAATAAATCACATAAAATTTCTAAAAATCCACAAAAAAAAGTTCAGTATAATACATTGATATACAAACTTGTGTGAAAAATTTCAACACAAATTTCAAACTTGTTGAACCATTTTTGTGACTTACAAATTTTGTCGAAAACCAAAAACTGTATTTTCAAAAACTTGGATTTTTGAATTGAAAAATCGTTTTGTCCAAAACTCATCCAAATACAAAAATATGATATTAAACAACATTTAGGCATGTAGTATATGGATATAATCCATATACATAAAAGATATATATATCATTGTTTTTGATATTAAATTCGAAAATATGTTTTGTTAAAATACAAAACTCCAAACACATGAATAGGCATATCAAAATAAGTTTGTTTAAGATATGAAGCATACATGTATATAGAACATATCTAATATACATTTAAACAATGTAAACTTGTATTGATACTATCTATTCATGAAAATCAAGATCGGTTAAACCAAAACCGAAAACCAAAACATGAAACTTAAACAAGTGTGTGTGTTGTGAACTTGAGCATATCACACTATCTAATCTTTAGAAATGGATCTAAACTATAAACTAAACTATGTACCAATGTCTTCTTGATGTACTCCGTCTTCAAGTCGACTCGATCCAAACCGTGATCCACCGAGCTTGACTCCAACGAGTGCTAGATATGATCTTTGACGCTCGGGCTCTTGAATCACCATGTAAAAGCTTCCAAAACATCTTTGTTGAAGCTAATCACCTACTAATATCTGAAAATCACCTAGAGGGGGGTGAATAGGTGATAATGCTAATCAATGGACAATTAAAAATTATGATGCAACAAACACCCAAAACAAGTGAATATAGCAATGAATGTAGAGAGCAAGTAATAAGAGCAATGAAAGTAGAGCAAGAGATAAGGGCAAGTAAACCAAACGTAAACACCGAGATTTTTTCGAGGTTCGAGCACCCAACTCTACGTCCCCGCCATCCCCAGAAGGATTTCTAACCACTATAACTTCACAAAGATGTTACAAATATACCGGAGTACCCAACTCCACAATCTCAAGTACAAGTTCTCTCTTGGTAGTCAAAAGACCACAAACTCTCTTTTGCAAAACTCCCTTCCCTTACAAAAGTCCTTGTAGAACAATAAGTAGGAATGAAGCTCTTGTGTGTAAGGAGAAAAGAAGAAGAAATCAGAGAGTTCTTGAAAACACTTCAGAAAATGAGAGAGAATTTTCAGCACAAAATCAAGAAACTAAGCTCTTTTGAATGCCTTAAACTTTTGAAACTTTTGCAAATTTTTCTTGTTATTAACCTCTCCCTAAACACCTCTATTTATAGTAGAGGGCTAGGGTTAGAAAATAAAACTCACTTAAGGCTAATTAGAAAGTATTAGGATCAGCAAATGACATTTAAACCTTTATTAAAGAGAAAAAGACAAAATAAATCAGCCTTAAAATTATTGCCGTTACTGTTCAAACGGCTATTCCGGTCGACGGTCGGTCGACTGAAGTACAAAAATAAGAGCCGTTGCCGGCTCTCGGTCGACCGTCCGGTCGACCGAAAAATACAGAGAGCAATGGTCTTGCAGTCAGGTAGGTGTCGGTTGACCGTGAAACGTGCACACGGATACGCACTACTGCCAGAACCTCGGTCGACAGGGACGGTCGACCGACTTAACCTGGCACAGTGTCGGCCGGCCGGCCGGTCACCGGCTCAGGTCAAAGGCCAAAACAAAAACAGAATCTTGAAGATAATTTGATTTTTAACAAAATAGTTTTTGAATAGAGATATATATAATGGATAAAATGAGTTTGTAGGCTGAAGATTGTATACAAACTTTTTTGTACATATTATAGGAAATATTTTTGGAAACAAGATGTGCGCAAAAACGTGTGTGATAGAGCTTCAAACTTATTCACTATTCTTTAACAAAACTATAAAACTAGAAACAAACCTAAAGATATATCTTGAGCAATCTTGAAGTCTTGAGCCATGCAATGCTTTAGCTAGAGCCTTCTCTTCTAAGTTCCTTTCTTGATGTGCTATAAGCCTTCATTGCTTCATGAACCTAGAAGTTCTTGCAAAAGCTAGCAATGGTCTCCAATATGGTACTAATCTGAAACTTATCTTAAACAAACTAATTAGTACCAAATAGCTCTTATCTGTTTTGTTATCATCAAGACTCTAAACAAATGGAGAGTGTAACCTTTTGGGCCAACAATCTCCCCCTTTTTGATGATGACAAAACAAATAGGCTATAAACAAAAATATAGGGGAGGAGAAAGCTCCCCCTCAAATTATGCTATATTAAACAAAGAAACAATGTAATTTATAATTTGCAAGTAAACATCATGAAACCAAAAACCATAAACACCATGAGATATAAAACACTTGCAAAACACTTAAACTCAAATTACAAAATTCATGAAAACACATCAAAAACAAACAAAAAAAATTATATATAAACTCATATGGAACCAAAACCATATGAACTCATATTTCCATTACTTAAACTCATTCTCCCCCTTTTTGTCATACATCAAAAAGGGTTAAGAAAACATATTTATTCAATAACACAAACATTAAGTTCACCACAAATGAATGAAAATCTAGCAAAATCAAGTGGTTTAGTGAAAATATCGGCAAGTTGCAAATCCGTAGAAACATAATCAATATCTATATCTCCTTTCTTAAAATGATCTCTAAGAAAGTGATATCTAATCTCAATGTGCTTGGTCTTACTATGTTGATTTGCATTCTTACTCATGTGTATAGTACTAGTGTTGTCACAAAATATTTTTATATGGTTATAATGCAAATCATAATCAAGGAGAGTATGTTTCATCCAAAGGACTTGTGCACAACAAGCCCCCGCGGCAACATACTCCGCCTCGGCGGTTGAGAGAGCTACGGAATTTTGCTTCCTAGAGGACCATGAAACAAGACAAGTACCAAGAAATTGACATGTCCCACTAGTACTCTTTCTATCTACTCTACAACCCGCATAGTCGGCATCCGAATAACTCGTCATTGAGAAATCTCCGGTTTTTGGATACCATAGACCCATTCCAATTGTGCCCTTAATATAATGAATAATGCGTTTTACCGCAATAAGATGGGACTCTTTGGGACACGATTGAAATCTAGCACAAAGACACACACTAAACATTATGTCCGGCCTACTTGCCGTCAAATACAAAGACTACCTATCATGCTTCTATACAATTTAATATCAACATTTTTACCTTGGTCATCCTTATCAAGCTTGGTTGTGTTGCCATGGGAGTGTTGCAAACTTTAGAGTCTTCAAGTCCAAACTTCTTTATGAGTTCCTTTGCGTACTTGGCTTGACATATGAAGTTCCCATCTTGCAATTGCTTGATTTGGAGTCCAAGAAAGAAATTCAATTCACCCATGGAAGATATTTCAAACTCACATTGCATAACCTTTTCAAACTCCTTGCATAAAAACTCATTAGAAGATCCAAAACTTATATCATCAACATAAATTGGCACAATTAAAAAGTCATTATCAACATGCTTAGTAAAAGAGTTGTGTCTACTTTGCCTTTAACAAAATCATTTGAAATGAGAAAACTAGAAAGTCTTTCATACCAAGCTCTTGGAACTTGTTTCAATCCATACAAAGGTTTATCAAGTTTAAAACAAAATTAGGATGAACATGATCAACAAAACCGGGAGGTTGTTCAACATAAACTTCTTCTTTTATAAAACCATTCAAAAATGCACTTTTCACATCCATTTGAAAAAGTTTAAAATTTTTAAAAGATGCAAAAGCTAGTGTCATCCGTATGGCTTCAAGCCGTGCTACGGGTGCAAAGGTCTCCTCAAAGTCAATTCCTTCAACTTGAGTGTAACCTTGGGCCACTAACCTAGCTTTATTCCTAATGACATTACCGGACTCATCCATATTGTTTCTAAAGATCCACTTAGTACCAATTATTGGTCTATCGTGGGGCCTAGGAACAAGGTGCCAAACTTGATTGCGCTCAAATTGATTGAGTTCCTCTTGCATGGCTAGCACCAATATGAGTCCGCCTCGGGTTCGAGGATGCTTTTGGGTTCAAAATGAGAAATGAAAGCAAAGTTACCACATAAGTCATGGAGCTTGGAGCGAGTTGTTACCCCTTTAGAGACATCACCTAAGATGAGTTCCTTGGGGTGGTTTGTAGCATATCTCCAATCTTTAGGAAGCAGTTGAGAGCTTTCCTCTTTATCCTCTTGAACATCACCAATTGGTTCTTGCTTATCTTCTTGAGTGGGTGAGTCCTTCAAGGATAGTCTCTCCATGTCTTCACCTAATGGGTCAATCTCTACAGCATTCTCAACAACCACATTAGATTCTTCAAATTTAACATGCATGAATTCTTCAATGGTAAGTGAAGATCTATTGAATACTCTATAAGCTTTGCTAGTAGTAGAATATCCAACAAAGATTGCTTCATAAGCCTTAGCATCAAATTTACCCAAGTTATCTTTAGTATTCAAACAAAACACCTGCATCCAAAAACTTTGAAATATGCAACATTAGGTTTTCTAGAATGATACATTTCAAAAGATGTTTTGGAAGAATTTTTACACAAATAAATACGATTTGAAATATAGCATGCGGTGTTTACGGCCTCGGCCCATAAGTATTGAGGGAGGTCATATTCACTTATCATTGCCTAGCCATCTCTTGAAGTGTTCTATTTTTCCTTTCTACAACTCCATTTTGTTGTGGAGTCCTAGGACAAGACATTTCATGCTTAATTCCCTTTTCATCACAATAAGTCATGAAGAGTTGGTTAACAAACTCACCACCTCTATCACTCCTTATTTTCAAAATCGAAAAACCTTTTTCTTTTTCACCCTTTTTCGAAAAATCTTGAAATGAGAAAAAGTTTGATCTTTGTGTTCCAAAAGAAAACCCAAGTAAATCGAGAAAAATCATCAACTAAAACAAATGCATATCTACTACCATTTAAGCTTTTAGTTTTAATTGGTCCAAAAGATCCATATGAATTAATTCTAATGGTCTAGTTGACATGATATTCTTGATTGGTTTGAAGGAAGACTTGGTTTGTTTCCCAAGTTGGCACGCACCACAAATGCGGTCTTTCTCAAACTTCAAGTAAGGTATACCCTTCACCAATTCCTTAGAATTAATCCTAGAAAGATGGTCAAAAGATGCATGTCCTAATCTTCTATGCCAAAGCCAAGAATTTTCATTAAAAGCATTCAAGCATTTAGTAGAACAATCTAAATTAAGCATGTCAATGATATAAACATTATTGTCACGAAAACCGGTGAGAATACAATCATTGGTTTTAACATCAAAATCTTGCAAGAAGAATCATCAAAACAATTTTAAGTCCACGGTCACAAAGTTGACTAATACTAAGCAAGTTATGCTTCAAACCATCAACAAGAGCTACATTTTCTATAATAGGAGATGCACCAATTTGAATGTTACCTATACCGATGATAGTTCCCTTGGAGTCATCCCCGAAGGTGACGGTGCCACCTTCCATGTACCTTGATAGGGTTGTAAAGTTGTTGATGTCCCATGTCATGTGTCTTGAACAACCAATATCAAGGTACCACCGCTCCCTACGTCTTGGAGCTTTGGTGTGTACCTACATCAATAATTTAGGACTTGATTTTGGTACCCACATTTTCTTGGTCGTAAAGAGTTAGTTCCATGAACCCAAACAAGATTATTTGATCTATTTACTTGGTCATAACAAAACTTAGCCAAATGTCCATTCTTACCACAATATGTGCATCTATACACTCTACCATATTTAAAAGCATAGTGAGTGTGAGACTTGTGAGCATGTGTGGATTTAGCATGAGTGTGGTGTGTAGTGTGAGCATGAGGGATCTTACATGAGAATCTTTAATATGAGAAGTGTGCTTTTTAAAAACTTTTCTTCAAGTTTCTTTGTGTTAAAAGCACAATCTTTCAAAACCTTTTCAAATCAACCATTTTAGTTTTTAAAGAAGAAATTTCTTTTTCATCAATCTTAGAAAATTTTGCTTTACATGCAACTTTGTAAGTACTAAATTCATTTTGAGTAGAAATGAGATTTGAAGAAATTTCATCTTTTTCTCTAGTAACAATAGCAAGTTGATTTTTAAGAAAAGCAACTTCCTTTTCCAATTTTGAGCATTCTACCTTTTTATTATCATATGTTTCCGAAAGCTCAACAAAAGCATGTACAAGCACCTCTTTACTCAATTCATCTTCTTCATCATCAAGAGGTTGAGGGGTTACCTTTGGTGTGTTTGCCATGAAACACATGTTCGCTTGGTCCACCTCGTCTTCGGATTCGCTTTCCGAATCTCATGTGGCTTTATAGATTTTCTTTTCAACTGGCTTCTTTGGCTTGAAGGAGGATGTCATCTTCTTCTTGAATTCCGGGCAATCTGCCATGATATGTCCGGGCTTTCGGCAATTGTAGCAAATAATTCTTCTCTCCTCTTTGCCTTCGAATTTTCTTCGGAAGTTGAGCTTGTTCTTTCGGTACATCCTTTTGACATTTCGCACAAGAAGGGAGAGCTCCTCATCTTCTTCTTCATCTTCTTCATCATCATCAAGAGTGGATGAAGACTTGAAGGCTATGGACTTCTTCTTTAGTGGAGCGGCCTCTTCTCTTGCCTTCTTTTCCATCTCATGGGTTTTTAAGTTCCCAATGAGACTAATGAGGTCCATTTCATCCTTGTCATTCAATTCTTTCAAGGTGGTGGCCCTTATCTCCCATGATGAAGGAAGAGCCCGAATCACTTTCCGCACCTTTTGATCATTGGAAATATCATCACCTAAAGAAGAAAGAGCATTGGTGATTTTAGTAAACCTTGTAATCATGCAATCATGGATTCATCATCAATCATTTTAAAAGATTCATATTGGGACCTCAAGAGATCTATCTTAGCTCTCTTGACTTGTGATGTCCCCTCGTGTGTGACCAACAAGTGTTGCCCAATCTCATAGGCGGATAGGCAATGAATTACCCGTGTAAGGTCATCCTCAGTCAAGGCGGTTAGGAGGAAATTTTGGGCCTTGGAGTTAGCCTCATATTCTCTAAAGGTAAAGTCGGTCCATGTGCTTTCATCACTATCGGTTCAACATAGGGTTTGGTCAAGGATTTAGCTACTAAGCTACCTAAAGATTGCAAAAAGATAGTCATCCTAACCTTCCAAATAGGGAAGTTGAGTCCATCAAATTTAGGAGGGGTTTTGATGTTATCGGCCATGTTTACTATTGAATGACAAATGGAATGCAAATGTTGATTAGCAAATTTTAAGGATCTCTCTAAGGATGTTAAGCCAAACCTAGAGTCCAAGCTCTGATACCAATTGAAAATCACCTAGAGGGGGGTGAACAGGTGATAATGCTAATCAATGGACAATTAAAAAATTATGATGCAACAAACACCCAAAACAAGTGAATATAGCAATGAATGTAGAGAGCAAGTAATAAGAGCAATGAAAGTAGAGCAAGAGATAAGGGCAAGTAAACCAAACGCAAACACCGAGAATTTTTCCGAGGTTCGAGCACCCAGCTCTACGTCCCCGCCTTCCCCAGAAGGATTTTTAACCAATATAACTTCACAAAGATGTTACAAATACACCGGAGTACCCAACTCCACAATCTCAAGTACAAGTTCTCTCTTGGTAGTCAAAAGACCACAATCTCTCTTTTGCAAAAATCTCTTCCCTTACAAAAGTCCTTATAGAACAATGAGTAGGAATGAAGCTCTTGTGTGTAAGGAGAAAAGAAGAAGAAATCAGAGAGTTCTTGAAAACACTTCAGAAAATGAGAGAGAATTTTCAGCACAAAACCAAGAAACTAAGCTCTTTTGAATGCCTTAACTTTTGAAACTTTTGCAAATTTTTCTTGTTATTAACCTCTCCCTAAACACCTCTATTTATAGTAGAGGGCTAGGGTTAGAAGATAAAACTCACTTAAGGCTAATTAGGAAGTATTAGGATCAGCAAATGACATTTAAACCCTTATTAAAGAGAAAAAGACAAAATAAATCAGCCTTAAAATTATAGCCGTTACTGTTCAAATGGCTATTCCGGTCGACCGGTCGGTCGACCGAAGTACAAAATAAGAGCCGTTGTCGGCTCTCGGTCGACCGTCCGGTCGACCGAAAAATACAGAGTGCAATGGTCTTGCAGTCAGGCAGGTGTCGGTCGACCGCCCGGTCGACCGTGAAACGTGCACACGGATACGCACTGCTGCCAGAACCTCGGTCGACAGGGACGGTCGACCGACTTAACCTGGCACAGTGTCGGCCGGCCGGCCGGTCTACCGGCTCAGGTCAAAGGCCAAAACAAAAACAGAATCTTGAAGATAATTTGATTTTTAACAAAATAGTTTTTGAATAGAGATATATATAATGGATAAAAATGAGTTTGTAGGCTGAAGATTGTATACAAACTATTTTTGTACATATTATAGGAAATATTTTTGGAAACAAGATGTGCGCAAAAACGTGTGTGATAGAGCTTCAAACTTATTCACTATTCTTTAACAAAACTATAAACTAGAAACAAATCTAAAGATATATCTTGAGCAATCTTGAAGTCTTGAGCCATGCAATGCTTTAGCTAGAGCCTTCTCTTCTAAGTTCCTTTCTTAATGTGCTATAAGCCTTCATTGCTTCATGAACCTAGAAGTTCTTGCAAAAGCTAGCAATGGTCTCCAAATATGGTACTAACCTGAAACTTATCTTAAACAAACTAATTAGTACCAATAGCTCTTATTTGTTTTGTTATCATCAAAACTCTAAACAAATGGAGAGTGTAACCTTTTGGGCCAACAATCTCCCCCTTTTTGATGATAACAAAACAAATAGGCTATAAACAAAAATATAGGGGAGGAGAAAGCTCCCCCTCAAATTATGCTATATTAAACAAAGAAAAACAATGTAATTTGTAATTTGCAAGTAAACATCATGAAACCAAAAACCATAAACACCATGAGATATAAAACACTTGCAAAACACTTAAACTCAAATTACAAGAATTCATGAAAACACATCAAAAATAAACAAAAAAAACATATATAAACTCATATGGAACCAAAACCATATGAACCATATGAACTCATATTTCCATTACTTAAACTCATTCTCCCCTTTTTGTCATACATCAAAAAGGGTTAAGAAACATATTTATTCAATAACAAAACATTAAGTTCACCACAAATGAATGAAAATCTAGCAAAATCAAGTGGTTTAGTGAAAATATCGGCAAGTTGCAAATCCGTAGAAACATAATCAATATCTATATCTCCTTTCTCAAAATGATCTCTAAGAAAGTGATATCTAATCTCAATGTGCTTGGTCTTACTATGTTGATTTGCATTCTTACTCATGTGTATAGTACTAGTGTTATCACAAAATATTTTTATATGGTTATAATGCAAATCATAATCAAGGAGAGTATGTTTCATCCAAAGGACTTGTGCACAACAAGCCCCCGCGCAACATACTCCGCCTCGGCGGTTGAGAGAGCTACGGAATTTTGCTTCCTAGAGGACCATGAAATAAGACAATTACCAAGAAATTGACATGTCCCACTAGTACTCTTTCTATCTACTCTACAACCCGCATAGTCGACATCCGAATAACTCGTCATTGAGAAATCTCCGGTTTTCGATACCATAGACCCATTCCAATTGTGCCCTTAATATAACGAATAATGCGTTTTACCGCAATAAGATGGGACTCTTTGGGACACGATTGAAATCTAGCACAAAGACACACACTAAACATTATGTCCGGCCTACTTGCCGTCAAATACAAAAGACTACCTATCATGCTTCTATACAATTTAATATCAACATTTTTACCTTGGTCATCCTTATCAAGCTTGGTTGTGGTTGCCATGGGAGTGTTGCAAACTTTAGAGTCTTCAAGTCCAAACTTCTTTATGAGTTTCTTTGCGTACTTGGCTTGACATATGAAGTTCCCATCTTGCAATTGCTTGATTTGGAGTCCAAGAAAGAAATTCAATTCACCCATGGAAGACATTTCAAACTCACATTGCATAACCTTTTCAAACTCCTTGCATAAAAACTCATTAGAAGATCCAAAATTATATCATCAACATAAATTTGCACAATTAAAAAGTCATTTTCAACATGCTTAGTAAAAAGAGTTGTGTCTACTTTGCCTTTAATAAAATCATTTGAAATGAGAAAACTAGAAAGTCTTTCATACCAAGCTCTTGGAGCTTGTTTCAATCCATACAAAGGTTTATCAAGTTTAAAAACAAAATTAGGATGAACATGATCACAAAACCGGGAGGTTGTTCAACATAAACTTCTTCATTTATAAAACCATTCAAAAATGCACTTTTCACATCCATTTGAAAAAGTTTAAAATTTTTAAAAGATGCAAAAGGTAGTGTCATCCGTATGGCTTCAAGCCGTGCTACGGGTGCAAAGGTCTCCTCAAAGTCAATTCCTTCAACTTGAGTGTAACCTTGGGCCACTAACCTAGCTTTATTCCTAATGACATTACCGGACTCATCCATCTTGTTTCTAAAGATCCACTTAGTACCAATTATTGGTCTATCGTGGGGCCTAGGAACAAGGTGCCAACTTGGTTGCGCTCAAATTGATTGAGTTCCTCTTGCATGGCTAGCAACCAATATGAGTCCGCCTCGACTTCGAGGATGCTTTTGGGTTTAAAATGAGAAATGAAAGCAAAGTTACCACATAAGTCATGGAGCTTGGAGCGAGTTGTTACCCCTTTAGAGACATCACTGTTTTCCATTATATTCCAAAGGGGGAAAACTTACAAAAAAGAGTTTGAGGAGCTAAATTACAAGTTTTCTTAAAAGATTACAAGTAGATCTCCTCAGAGATTCTGGAGAAGTGTGCCGATAGGAGTCTGGTCAGCGCGCGACCACTTTGTCCCTTTGACGATGCGAGCGATGAGATTCCCTTCTCGCCTGGTTCTGAGAATCAAAGAACAGAGGGTTGGTAGAACCCTCTTGCTGCTTCTCAAAATCGCCTTCAATTAGGAATTCCTTCTCGCCTGGTTCCGAAGATTCCTTGAGAAGAAGGACGATGTTAGGGTATCAACACCCTGGATAGAGAAAGCAATTCTCTAAAAGGTCTCTGAATTCGAGAGCGCACGGTGCGTTATGAAGAAGCCTCTGCTTGTGGAGTCCTCTTTTTCTCCGATCGATTGATCGATCGATTCCTTGATTCCTTGCTCTCCTTGTACCCCTGGCGGGCTATTTATAGGGAGAGCAAAGGGTATAACCGTCCCTTGAAAATATAGAAACAGATTGAATCGAATCTGTTTAAATCTGAAAAGTAGCCTTGCTGCGAGGCTAGGATCAGTTCTGCGAAGCTAGAATTGGTAGGTCGGTTAATCTTCTTGACCCTTTTCATATCGTTGGAGAATTTTCCCTGATCTTCTTACTCGTTTTAGGAGAGTCAAGAGATTGTGGCAATCAACTGCCAAATTTGATCTCTAATTTGATCTTAATTGGATTTGATCTAATTGGATCCGATCTCATCTGGAGATTTGATTGGTCAAAGGTTGACCATAGCGGACCAATAGCGGAGTTGTCCGTATTGAGCTCATAGCGGAGCTAGAGACGATTTCTGGCGAAGTCCGAGAGAAACCTTTGGCGGAGCTGGAAGTCCTCTGTGGCGAAGTTTGCGAGTTAGCTTCTTGGCGAGGCTTTGGATGGCTTCAAGGCGAAGTTGGGTGATATTAGCCTCTCAAGCGAGGCTATCCCTTTGGGCTCATGCGATGCTAAGTGCTAGCACCTTAGACCTGCTGAGATCTGTTTAGAAACAATCCGGGTTCACTGTCTGCTTGCTGGATCAGTGGAGTCCAAGTTGCTTCCTTGTCCCTCGGAGATGGGTGAAAAACTGGTCTTCAGCTCGTCTGTCACTTGTCTTTTGTAAATGTCAACAAGTTTAGATATTGTTTAGACCAATAAGAATCTTGTCTTTTTAAGTGTCAACAAGACCCCCTTCAAAGTTTTCGAAAGTCTGCAATAGCTCAGACTTTGAAACACTTTGAACTGCTTTGATCGGTGGTGTGTGGAGTATGAATGTCGCCATGATGGTTGAGTTCAGCTTCGCTTTAAATCCTGCTTTGGGATGTTGATTCGCCGAGGAATCATGTAGACTCACGTCTGGATAGCTTCGCGGCTAGGTAGGTTTGCTCTGGAATATCTGTCGCTTTCCCGAGGCCAACTGTCGTGGGCCGGTTACGAGGAGGATTACTCCTTTCTTCATGCTGATCGAGGGAGATATTCTCCGATTTGCATGTTTCCAAGGGAGGATATTCCCTTTCTTCAAGGCGCAATAAGTGCCTTAAATGCGCTCGTGCTTTCACGCTTGAGGCAGCAGCGCTCAGGCCAGGGGGCCTATAAATAGGACACTTGAGGTCCTCTGAAGAGAGAAGTGATTTGCTCTTCTCTTCTTCTCTTGGTTGAGAGAGATACTCAGATCTCTGAAGTAGTGGGAATGCCCACTCTGGTCATTACCCGACCAAGGATCGGTAAGTCTTGATCATTCAACGACTTCACCAACTTTAGGGAATTCATCTCCCTTAATTCAGCTTTAGCGGCTGCTTCAGGGATTAGCTTCCCTTGTTCTCCATTTAACTGATCTGCGGAGAAGGATTTCAGCATAGCTTCCCAGCGAAGCTATCATCTTGACTTGGTCAGAGAAAGATCACTGCATGTTAAGTCCGCTGCACAGGCAGAACTTGGGACTTAGTCTCTTCAAGGTTGAGCCAGTCTTGCCATATAGGTGAGGCTAAGACTGTGTCCCATAGGATCAGTTTGGCTTAACCGTATAGGCGAGGCTAGGACTTGGCGTTTGCTGAGCTAGCCCATCATCACTGTGCAAGCGAGACTTATCCTCTGCTCCAATCGAAATCGGATTGCTTCGCCCCAAAGAATTCAGTTTTAGCGCTTTTGCAGTATTTTTTGTGTTTAACTGCTAACTCGCTCTGATTTTGCATTGCAGTGAGCTATGTTCGCCGATCTTGTGTCTTGATAAAGAGACCGAAAAGTTGCCTTATGCTTCCCCGGTTGAAGCTTTACTTTTAAGCAGGAGGAACAACTTGGGGCAGCTGATGTGTGTCCCAGAGGCTATTGGCAGCCTCTTATACGAGATGATTCGTTCTGAGGTGAGGCTGGTAGCCGCTTATTCGAGATGATCCACTTCGGGGAGGTGGATGTCACACCTGTGAGATCACTGACATCACTGCCAATTCCCATTATAGGTGACTATCGTGTTGGCGGTGATAAGTTCATTGCCAATTTTCATCAAAGGTGATCCAGCTTCCTGGTGGCAAAATTTGCCATTATGTGGAAAATTATGGCCCTGTCCTCGTGGCACAACTGGTTACGGCCTTGTGCAGGAGGAAGGCCTTTCGTGTCCAGTTGGTCTGGTCTGGAAGCAGATAAAACCACTTGTATGCTTTTTGCGCAAATCACCTTTCTGAGCAACTGATTCTGTTGTATGAAAAAAAACCTTGATGTAATATCAATGTACCTTTGCTCTTAAATCAATGAAAGTTTATCTTCTGCTCATCTGATTTTTGTCTGCCTTCATTGAGAGTTTGGCCATAGCGGGGCTAAACTTTGTGCAGAGTTAAGGACAAGGTCCTTTTTGAATGAGCTTCGCGTGATGCTGGCATGTCGGCGAACTATGCCCTTAGCGGGCTAAGGCAACCCTTTTTGGCGAAGTTCTTGATGAACTTGTGCGAAATCCGCACTTTAGCTCATTGGCGAAGTTAAGCTTAGTGGCTGAATCAGCGCTTCTCGGAAAGGCGCTTTAGGCGGCGTTTCAAATTAATTTGAAACGACAGCCTGTTCTCTTTTCGAGGCGTCGTTTCAGGCGCTCATTGGCCTATAAAGTACGATTGGACTGTAGAGAGGACAGATCTCTTCATTTGTAATTTTTAGAGACCTTTATGTAAGATCACCTAGAGGGGGGTGAATAGGTGATGGCTAATCTAATGGTCACTTATGAACAAATAATGCGGAATTAAAACTAAGTTGACCAAATTAAACTTCTTTTAATTGAACACTTATGTATAACACAAGAGTGTTGCCGAATTCCCCTTGCGAGGCTCTGGACAAACTCCTCTAGATTCCCCTTGAATGGGTTGAGGTGCCGCGTTGGCTCTCTTGGTTGAATACTAGTGTTAATAACAATCCCAAGCAAGTATAACAATTATGAGCACAAAGGTATATCATGCATATAAGAGATAAAGACTATAAAGTAATGCAAGATATAAGTGAGACAAAAGAGTAAGAGAGCAAGAGTGAGCAATCGCAAACACAAAGGGTTTGTTTCGAGGTTCGAGCACACTTGCTCTACATCCCCGCCTTCGACACACGAAGGATTTCCACTATGCACGATCCAACCGGATCTCTCCTTGGTGCCGTAACACCTACAAGCCCTCGGACTCCCAAAGTCCCTTACACACCACAAGCCCACCGGCTCGTCGAGGCCGCACCTCAAGCTACAAGAGTTCGCACCCGAACCCTAAACAACCACGAGCACACTTGCCCGTCTCCTCAAAGTACAAGATGAAATCTTGGTGATCTAAACACTTGATCACCTACAAAAAAACTCTCACTACAACACCTATAGGATGAATAGCTCAATGGATGCTCAAGTGTTTGTGTGAGAAAGCAAGGAAGAATCTTTGGTGAAAATCTCAAGAAATCACTTTTACACTCTTATAAATCTTCCCTTTTGATTGGAAGTATTAGCTCACTATTTTTGTGGAGAAAAACCTCTGAAATGAATATGAGAAAACAGGCTCTAAGGTCTCCAAAAATCTTGGCTCAAAACAATGACAAAAACCCCTTTTATAGAGGCCAGAAAAATCTGACCGTTGGGCTCTGTCAGAGCTGCCGGTCGACCGGTCCGGTCGACCGGCAACGGTCAAGAATCCGACCGTTGCAGCCTCCGGTCGACCGTCCCGGTCGACCGCGCACCTGGAGCAGAGAATTACTTCTCTGTCGGTCGACCGGTGCGGTCGACCGGAATTTCCAGAGAGCAGACTCTCTGAAGCGGTCGACCGGCACGGTCGACCGTTCTCCAGTGCACACAGGCGTGCACGTCTGTGCACGTCCGGTCGACCGACCCGGTCGACCGGCCATTGTCAGTTCTGAAAAATCAGAGCTGCCAGAACCTGAAAATTTTGGGATTTAAAGATTGGTCTTTTTGGCTTAATAAAAAAATCCCATAAATACTTAGAAATTCTACAAAAAATAGTTTTATGATATAGAAACATGCTTGCACAAAATCAAGGCATGTTATTAAAGATTTGACTATTTTTTGTAACTTTGAAATATTGGCTCATAATAAAAACTGTTTTTCTAAAACAACATGTTTTTCCAAATTTTCATCAAATACAAAAACAAGATATACTTTAAAGCATAGTGTGTATGGATATGATCCACTACACAATCAAGATGAAATATCTAGTTTTTGACATAAAGCACTAAACTTGATTTTGGATATAAGATATGTAAACTTGAAATACCAAGAACCAAATAGAATTTTGTCATAATGAAAATCTTTTCTTACAAGAAAATCTTTTTACCAAAATGAAAGAGTCTTTTCTAACTAAAAATTCTTTTATGAAAAGACAATTAAATCTCAAGAGTGTGTGTGTGATATGACTTGAGCAATCCACCAATCTATTCTATCCTTTACATTTTTATCTAAAACAAATAAAAATCTTATACCTAGACACAAGTCTTCAACTTCTTGAAGTCTTCACTTGAAGGCTTCTCATCTTCTTGACTTGGTCCAAATTCAATCCACCGAGCTCATCTCTAGATGTGTTCTTGATGCATAGGCTCGTGAATCAACCGGTGCTAGCTTCCAACTTGTCTTTAAATCCTTTGTTGAAGCTCCACACCTACTAAGATCTTGATAAGGAATCTGTCACTAATTAAACAAGATCATTAGCAAATATAACTACATGAGTTGATCATCATCAAAACTAGAGTGATAGGCCTTTGGGCCACAATCTCCCCCTTTTTGATGATGACAAAACTCATGAAGTTATATATGCATGGATTAAATTAAAGCTTCAAAGAAGCTCCCCCTTAACGCATGCATCAAAAGAAATAACTAGATATGACATTAAAGCACATAAATATGTATGCAAATGAATGCACAAATCTTTTTCTCAAACTTTTATCTTATTATATTATTGCTATGCATGAGTAAAAGCACAAGTCATCAAATCTTTCTCCCCCTTAAGTAAGGAACAAATACTTCTCCCCCTTAAGGAAATCATGCATATAACTCAAATACTTCTCCCCCTTTTTGTCAATCATCAACAAAGGGTTCAAAGTTCAAATCATCAAACAAATTTTCTCCCCCTTTTTGTCAAAAATAAGGAAATCAAGGAGGGTAAAATCAAATCAATCAATAAGATTTATATGCGATATACATTTATGAAGAGGAAGACGCTAAGTTAACTTCCCTACACATATGCATTACATGAAGAAGGGATGACAAGCCCTAACTCACATACACATATTATGTAATGCATAAGAGGAGATGTGAAGCTCCCCCTACACACGTATATCATATGAAGAAGAGTTGTCAAGCTCCTCAATTTATGATATACTCAACATGAATCCATATGTAAGAGAGATGTTAAGCTCTCCTTGCATATAGGAAATACAAATCAAAAATTTTGAATATTTCTTTAACAAGACAAAATTTTGAACTTTTCTTATGAAAACAAAATTTTGAAATATCTTAAAATACACAACTTTCTTTTAAGGTACCAAATGTAGAACAATCAAATTTTGAATTTTGATACCAATTTTGAAATACAATGCATAAGCTTTAAAATAAATAAGATTTGAAATAAGCTTAGCATTAACAACTATTGTGCTTTAAAATATAAATCCATTTAAATACAAGCACACAACAATCATATATATGTATGAAAACAATCATATATATGTATGAAAAGAGTATACCAATTTAAGTAGATACATACATATATGAAAGAACAACATATGAGTATACACAATAAGAGGTCATATTGATACCAATTGAAAATATCATAAAATCTACCACATGAAGAATTCGAACTAGTTAAATGAAGGTGTTTAACAACTAGTACGGAATCCTTCAATCAAGGAATAAGTCAAAAGTTTTTCATGAGATATCAATGAAACACAAGGCACTAAAAAACACTCTATCCATAAAGTCCATATCAAAAAGAAGTGAGTGTGATAGTGTTATGTGGAACATGGTATCATGAAAAATAGCAATAAAACTCAATATTCCTTAAAATTTTGAAATCATGAAATCCATCACAAAATTTTATTGAAAAATTACAAATTTTTATTAAAAACAAAATTTATATTTCAAGATATATGTATGTTTTGACAAGACATTAAGTATACATACATATCCTTAAAACACAATTGAGTCTATATATAGATTTGCATGAAAGGCAAATGACTCAAGAGGTATCCATGTATATCTTAATATTTTGGCAAGACAAACATATACATGAAATGAAAGCACATGATCATAGCATAAATCCAAAATGGGAATACAAGTTTAAATGTAATAATTATCAAAACTTAGGCTATACTAACACACTTAATGGGCACAAATAAGCATTCAAACCCAATCATATATAGATTTATTTGTGATCCATAATGTGTATAAGTATAAATCCAAGTGTTGACAAATGCTAACATTTAAACTAATATTCAAATCATGAAGCATCAAATAAATTTTGAAAATACAAAAGAATTTATCCATATGATAGGATCATGTGAATCAATTTGAAGAATAGATAACTAGTTTAAATGGATTTTTTTTGACAAACTAGTTAAAGATCCTTCAAAAATACAAAGTCAAATGTTTTTCATGAATAATACTAAATACATAAAGTTCAAGCACTCATAGTCCATAAAGCTCAAAAATTATCTTTTATCATAAAAGATGAGTGTTCAAAGGTTATGTAAATGGTATTTTCATGAAAATAGAAAGTGAAGCATGAATCTCATGAAAATCTTATTATTCATCTTAAAACAAATCATATTTTTTCATAAAGTATTTTGTATTTAGCAATGCTTTATGAAAATAGTCATTCAAGCTCAAAAAGATCATAAATCACATTTTGTTGTACAAATCAAAAACATGAAAAATCATTTTTTTTATTATTATTTATTTAAAATACTAATCTTCATGGTATATGTATGATTTATCCAATTCTAACAATATGCATACATATCCCAAATATGAAAAGAGTCCAATATATATTGCATGAAGGCAAATGACTCAAGGGGTATACATGTATATTTATTAGATTTGAATTAAACACACATATACATGAAGTAAGATCAAAGATAGGCATAACAAGTATAAATGACCGAATCATCAAAACTAGCCTATACACATGCATATAGTGGATACAAATGAGCATGAAGTTCAAATATATATGAGTCAATTGTAGTTCACTATTCATATATGTATAATGCAAGTTTTGACACATTCTACATTTAAGCATGTAAATGCCACATGAAGCACATAAAATCTTAAAACATGAACATGCTGTGAATGATATTATGAAAATAAAAGCATGTACATAAATAAAATAGGAGTTTAGAAATTGTTACCAACTCCAAAGCTCCTAGCATGGTGGTTGACCCACCAAAATTCCTTGATAGCAATGCCTCCAAAAGTTTGTCCATCATGTCCATTGCATCCGCTATCAAGGCACCAATCCTCTCACGTTTTGTGAGAGCCCTCACCTACATCAAAATCAAAGGGTGGGGGTTTTGGTACCCATACTTTCTTGGGTCCTTTGGGTTAGCTTTATTGTAAGGATCCCAAAATCTTTTATACTTAGCAAAATATAAATGAGGTTTCTTATCAAAACAAAATTTTGCTAAATGGCCTTTGCGGCCACAATGTGTACATACGTACACCTTAGTATGCTTATGTGTAGGAGTGTGATCATGTTGTGCAACATAAGCATGATGATGAGAGTGATGTGCATGAACATGAGTTTGTTTCTTTGAAAACATTGACTCCAACTTAGTATGATTAAATGCACAAGAGTTCAAAGTTGAACTCAAATTATCCATTTTATTTTTCAAACATTTATCTCATTTGTGGTGGCATGTGAAGCATGATGAGATATATGATCATTTTTCTTTTTCTTTTGTGAAACAAATCTTTTCCTTTTTCAACAAATTTTCTTTTCAAAGTGATATTTTCTTGAAAAACATCTTCCTTTTGTTTTTCCACCAAATCAATCTTATTTTTCAAAATAGTGTTCCCATCACATAAATCATTCAATTTAGCAATCAAGGAAACATTCTCATTTTTCAAATCTTTATTTTCCTTTTCTAAACATGCAATCTTAGATTTAAAAGATTATTTTCTTTAAGCATGCAATCAAAATCCTTTTTCAAATTATTATTTTCTAATTCTAAGCATGCAATGTTATTTCTATATGAGTCATGTTCCTTATGCATGCAAGCAATTTCCTTTTTCAAATTTTATTATTCTTTTTAATCATGTCATATTTCTCAAGCAATAATTGGCAAAATGTATTAAGCTCATCATATGACATATTAACATCCTCATCCTCGGATTCGGAGTTTATCTCAAGGGGGTTATCCCCTTGGACCATAAAGCATGCGTTGGAGGTGTCGCTTCCAACGTCCGAGTCACTCCCCGCATAGTATAGGTCCTTTTCGCCAAGGGAGGTGATGATGTTCCAAGCTACAAAAGCCGATTCAACATTAGAAACCCTAGATAAATAATCATCATTTAGGGTTGACTTGATAGCATGAAGGGCTTTTGCATTAGCCTCAATGTTCTTACCATTTAAGCAATATTCTTTATTAGTTGTGGCAAGATATACACTAAGGCCAAGTCCTTTGAGGACAAAGACATCTTAACTTTCCAAATTTGGATGTTAAGAGTGTCAAAGGTGGGTGGTGACATGAAGTCCATGGTGTGTGTACAAAATATTGTGATTAGCCTAAAAGTGAGGATCTTTAACTCTAGGTTGTTAGACCCAATATCAAGAGCACTTGGCTCTGATACCAATTGTAAGATCACCTAGAGGGGGGTGAATAGGTGATGGCTAATCTAATGGTCACTTATGAACAAATAATGCGGAATTAAAACTAAGTTGACCAAATTAAACTTCTTTTATTGAACACTTATGTATAACACAAGAGTGTTGCCGAATTCCCCTTGCGAGGCTCTGGACAAACTCCTCTAGATTCCCTTGAATGGGTTGAGGTGCCGCGTTGGCTCTCTTGGTTGAATACTAGTGTTAATAACAATCCCAAGCAAGTATAGCAATTATGAGCACAAAGGTATATCATGCATATAAGAGATAAAGACTATAAAGTAATGCAAGATATAAGTGAGACAAAAAGAGTAAGAGAGCAAGAGTGAGCAATCGCAAACACAAAGGGTTTTGTTTCGAGGTTCGAGCACACTTGCTCTACATCCCCGCCTTCGACACACGAAGGATTTCCACTATGCACGATCCAACCGGATCTCTCCTTGGTGCCGCAACACCTACAAGCCCTCGGACTCCCAAAGTCCCTTACACACCACAAGCCCACCGGCTCGTCGAGGCCGCACCTCAAGCTACAAGAGTTCGCACCCGAACCCTAAACAACCACGAGCACACTTGCCCGTCTCCTCAAAGTACAAGATGAAATCTTGGTGATCTAAACACTTGATCACCTATAAAAAAACTCTCACTACAACACCTATAGGATGAATAGCTCAATGGATGCTCAAGTGTTTGTGTGAGAAAGCAAGGAAAGAATCTTTGGTGAAAATCTCAAGAAATCACTTTTACACTCTTATAAAATCTTCCCTTTTGATTGGAAGTATTAGCTCACTATTTTTGTGGAGAAAAACCTCTGAAATGAATATGAGAAACAGGCTCTAAGGTCTCCAAAAATCTTGGCTCAAAACAATGACAAAAACCCCTTTTATAGAGGCCAGAAAAATCTGACCGTTGGGCTCTGTCAGAGCTGCCGGTCGACCGGTCCGGTCGACCGGCAACGGTCAAGAATCCGACCGTTGCAGCCTCCGGTCGACCGTCCCGGTCGACCGCGCACCTGGAGCAGAGAATTACTTCTCTGTCGGTCGACCGGTGCGGTCGACCGGAATTTCCAGAGAGCAGACTCTCTGAAGCGGTCGACCGGCACGGTCGACCGTTCTCCAGTGCACACAGGCGTGCACGTCTGTGCACGTCCGGTCGACCGACCCGGTCGACCGGCCATTGTCAGTTCTGAAAAATCAGAGCTGCCAGAACCTGAAAATTTTGGGATTTAAAGATTGGTCTTTTTGGCTTAATAAAAAAAATCCCATAATACTTAGAAATTCTACAAAAAATAGTTTTATGATATAGAAACATGCTTGCACAAAATCAAGGCATGTTATTAAAGATTTGACTATTTTTGTAACTTGGAAATATTGGCTCATAATAAAAACTGTTTTTCTAAAACAACATGTTTTTCCAAATTTTCATCAAATACAAAAACAAGATATACTTTAAGCATAGTGTGTATGGATATGATCCACTACACAATCAAGATGAAATATCTAGTTTTTGACATAAAACACTAAACTTGATTTTGGATATAAGATATGTAAACTTGAAATACCAAGAACCAAATAGAATTTTGTCACAATGAAAATCTTTTCTTAACAAGAAAATCTTTTTACCAAAATGAAAGAGTCTTTTCTAACTAAAATTCTTTTATGAAAAGACAATTAAATCTCAAGAGTGTGTGTGTGATATGACTTGAGCAATCACCAATCTATTCTATCCTTTACATTTTTATCTAAAACAAATAAAAATCTTATACCTAGACACAAGTCTTCAACTTCTTGAAGTCTTCACTTGAAGGCTTCTCATCTTCTTGACTTGGTCCAAATGCAATCCACCGAGCTCATCTCTAGATGTGTTCTTGATGCATAGGCTCGTGAATCAACCGGTGCTAGCTTCCAACTTGTCTTTAAATCCTTTGTTGAAGCTCCACACCTACTAAGATCTTGATAAGGAATCTGTCACTAATTAAACAAGATCATTAGCAAATATAACTACATGAGTTGATCATCATCAAAACTAGAGTGATAGGCCTTTGGGCCAACACTTTAGCCTCTTCTTCTTCTTCTCTTTCCTTTCCATAAAAACTGAAAGCTTCCGCAGCTCTTCAATGGCGCCCAAGAGACGAGCGGGAAAAGAAGTGGCGACTTCTGCAGCGGAGGGTCCTTCTCCTCCTCCGTCATCGAACGACCAATCGCCGGTAGGGAACTTTCCCTTTTGATTAGAGACTGCCGTCTCCCCTTTAAAGCCGATTTCTGGCTGTCTTTAGATAAATCCATGAGAACAATCATGGTCTCATGATTTTAGGGAGTCCCATTCCCTGATTTTACCTTGATTTCTTGATCGGGAATCCAAGAACTGAAGAGTTCTTCCTCAAGCTTCCAAGCGAAGTTAACCTTTAGGCGGTTCACATCCTGTCGTTCGAAGTCAAGCTTCTAAAGCGAAGCTAACACTTGGATGTTTTCCTGCATCCTGTCTTCGTGTGGGATGCGGAGTTACACTGTAGCTGCGAAGCTAAGCTTCGGACGAAGCTATCGTTTAGGCCAATCCTTGCTCAGAGGGCGAGGCTATGCCTTATTAAACTTTGCGTTCTGATTTTAGCCCTCTTTTGGCTGATGAACTAATCATAGTTTCTCTTTGTTCCTGCAGTACACTATACTCCTGGTCCTTCAAACAACCTGTTCGGGATGACCATGGGATCGGATGGCAATAACAGCTTGCAATTTCAAGGGCAGGCTTCTCTGTTCAGTGAGCGGAGTTCTCTCGTCAGAGATACGCTTATTCATGGTAGTGATCAATATACCACGAGGAGTATCCTGACCACAGCTCCCCTTGAAGATGTTGACCGTCGAATTTATAGGAAGCCCGATTTCATGTTCAGGGATGCCGCACCAGACCCTGACCACCAACTACATGCAGGGAAGGGCAGTGGATTTTCCAGTTGGATGGCGAGAGGTTCTACCTTCCGTCCAACAAGCGCCATTTTTCTTTGTCTTCCTTCCAGTGCGTGATGCAAGCTCGGAAGATGTCGGGAAGTGAGCCAGAGTGCTGACTCCGTTCACATAGAAAAATTGATGCTTCAATCTCCTAGTTATGCAAGAGCGAGGCCTCCTCATTGCATAATGGGCTGCATCCTGGGAATGTGTCGCGAGACATCCCAGTGGGAGAAAATCCTACAGTGGTGTTGACCTTTGGCAACCAATTCTTCAAGGTCAATGGGAACTACCCGGCTACTGACTTCAGGACTCCAGGCTGGATTCACACTCCGAAGGCATGGTGGGCGGATTTGACTACCTACATCCTTGCTCATTTCGAGGAGGATTTGGAGAGGCTGAACCTCTACGAGGCCGTCAGGGCGACCTGCTACGGTATTGAGGTGAACGTGGCGTGCTTTTACACCATTTTTGAATTGTATTGCCCAGCTTCGGGGACTTTCTTCACCCCTGTCGGTGAGTTGGGTATGGCCTTGCATGAGATGTGGGAAGTCTCTGCTCTGCCTTTTGGGTCTCTTCCCTATGAAGAATATTTCCCGTACGAGGCAGAATTGGCTCTTCTGGAGAAGCAGGAGCCTGCCTTGTTCGCAACCTATAGGGAGTTAATGTGCCACTTGTATATTTGCTCCAGTATGCATGGGGGTAATAAGGGGACCTCCTGTAGCTTGAAAAGCTGGGGAGACTATTTGTTCCTAGATATGGAGAATACTCCTAAAGCGGCTCACTATGGAGTTGCTGATGAAGACATCTTTGACCGGATGTGAAAGCACTCCCAAGGGGATCTAATTGTGAAGGAAGACGATGGTCCCTATGTGCAGGGTGATGTTCTTCGGAGCTTTCATCATCAGGCTCGCAGGCCGATGTTCTGGAAGGCACTTCTGGCTGTTTCTTAACAGTCTGGCTGAAGAGGTGCGTGGTGCCGTCTTCTTCGGGTGACATCGTTCTTCCGAATGTTTTGCTGCCCGCTGTTCGTTTGTTTCATGGTCGCCCTCTGGGACTTCTTTCGGCCATGGTGTGCTATATCCATAGAGGCCTTCGTGCATTGACGGAGGCTTTTTGCAGGCCACCAACGACGAAGCGTGGAAAGGGGACCATTTCGCCCCGCGACGGACCTAACCCCAGAATAGGTCTGCCGTATACTTACTTGATGGCGTGGTTCACCTTGCATTGCCCTTCTTTGATTGAAGCTGGAGAGGACCCCCCGCAAGATGTTTGAATGGAACTTCTCCGTCGATTCGAAGGATGCTCATGGCAGAAGACTTACGTGGCTGAGGCTCGTAAGTTGGTATGTCGTTATGACGTTTATAGTCTCTTCCGCTGTTTTCCCCGTATTCGGGGTGCAGGCTATGGGGAAGAGTTCAAAGATGCGGGGGAGGGACAGTCGTCCCTGAGCCGGGGAATTTTTGAGTGGCTGGTCAGCATCCGGCCTTCACATTTGTTGTACAGAAGCGGGGATACCTGCTACCTGGAGCCCTATGTTCCAAGTCGGTTTGCCCGTCAGTTTGGGTATGACCAACTGTACGTGGGCAACCCGAATCTCAATCTGGCTTTCATGGGGAGCCTTATTGATGGGGACCGTGCCTGGCGATTCTTTACTGCAGGCGGTACTGGGGCGCGGCTGCGTACGCCTTTGAAGAATCCCAATCTCCTAATGACCCTGTGTTTTTGCCAGTGGTACGCCACTTCCAACTCCACACCTCTCGAATTCAAGGTAAACAGTTCTGGCGTGAAGTTAATTTCTCAGCGGCTGAGACAGAAGGCTTCTGATAAAAGGGAAGGCAAAAGGGTTCGCACTCCAGGTATAGAGAGTTTGTTGCTTTGGAAGACAGCGAGGCCTCAGATGCCGAGAGTCCTCGCTTCGAGGTGGGAGCGGGGGCTGAGACTCCTGCAACTGGCTCTGGTGTGATGGGGACGGCTCCCTCTCGTTGTATAGAAGAAGTGGAGGAAGAGGATTCCGAAGTCCACTTCAAAAGAAAGCGGGCAGGTAGCTCTCGTAGGAAATCATTGGCGAAGAAGCCCCGCCGCCAAGCTCCAACGATTGTCGTAGAGGGTCATCCCTCTACAGCGATTCCTCCTGCTGCCCCATTAGCGGCTGGACCGTCGGTTGCTGAACCGACTAGCGGTGAACTCGCTCCGGGTCTGGGTAAGATTAACCCTGTCCATATAATACGCCTTTTTGTGTGTTCCCATTGACTTATTATCAATTCTTCTTGATTGTAGGAGCTGAGGCAGCTGGAGAGCAAGGGGAACATTATGATCTCCTATTTACTTATGGAGCTGAAGCTGGTTCCTGTGCCCGTCCGGAGGAGTCCGGAGGTGATGTGGCCGACATTGGTCCCTCGGGCGCTGGGACTTCTAAAGGAAGTCCTGAGGCATCGAGCTCTATCGGGTGGTCCACAGGATACTCGGCAAGCGAAAGCGAGCCGGCTATTCGTGCTGATTCTGCCAAAAATTTTCCGATGGAGCCCCTGGAGACTGATGTGGCTGACGAGATGTTTGAGGCGACATCATCCTTTGGTATTGTCCTAACCTCTGGCTTCTTTTGCATGTAGTGTCCCGACTAACCGCAGTCTTGTTACAGGTGTTCGGCCTCAAGATGCATCAGCTTTAAGAGAGCCAGAAGATTTCCCCGAAGGGTCAAGGGGTGACATGAGCGCTTCGGCCGCGGCTGATGCTGCTGTGCTGGATGCGCTGTACGGCGACCTGCCTTCTTATCGGCCCAAGTCAGCCGAAGGATCAGAGGTTGAACGGGGAGCAGTTTCGGAAGTGTCCTCACTCCCAGCTATATCAACGAGTGAGGTGCCGACAACTTTGCCGAGTGCGGAGCTTAGGGTGATTACGAGCCCTACTTCCCCAACTCTGGTAGTTGAGCCTGCTGTTCAGGAGATGGTTGTCAGCCTTACCTCAGCGGTGGCTAGCGCACTGATTTCCATGAAGACTCCGCAGAGATCACTGACAATCTGCCCTGCTGTTGATATTCCCACTGCTCCTTCCACGATAGTGTCGACCAGGCTGGTGGATTTCTCTGAGGTTACCTCTCTACCAGAAGTGGCTGAGGTTGAGAACGACTATATAGGTGACCTCGTCGATAGCTTTTATAAAGGCTTAGGGTGAACTATCGACCTGGTTATAAAGGGCTCGACTATGCCGTTCTCAAAGTTAAAGGTGGTCCTCTCCCGTGGCATCGAAAGTATTCGGGATTTTGAGGGGTATCACCAGGCTACTGCTTTGGAACTCTTGGTGGATGAACTTGAGAAGGCTGTAGAGGAATGGCGCCGTCTCCGCTGTTTGGACCTGGAGTCTTTAGTTGATGAGTGGTTCGCGCGTCTTGTCGCTCAAAAGCACGAGGCCCGGCTTGCCGCTCAAGAGGCTGCTAAGGCTATCTCTTCTGACTTGAAATCCTTGGAAACAAGGCAGGCAGAGGTCGGAAGTGCAATTGACGCCTCCAATAGTGCTCTTCTTGACGCTGAAGACAAGATTGGGAAGGCTGAGGAAATGATCAGGAAAGCAAATCTTATTTTATCCAAGGCTAAACTGGTGCGTCTTGAAGAAACTGCGCGGCTTGAGCAGCTTAAGGCTCAAAATGAAGAGTTCTCACAGCAGGAACTGTCACAGAGGGCAACTTTGGCGGAGGTTGAAGCTCGTCTGACCCGGGCAATAGATTTCAATGAGGCCGAGCTGAGGTCGCAAGCGCTTGCCCAGGCTGCTGATGACAGGAGGACGAGGCTGGACTCCCTTGGAGAGCGGCTCAGATCTTACAGTGTGCGCCTGTAGCTCCATGTACTTTATCCTTTTGGAATGAATAAAAATTTTTTCTTCTTTCTGAATTGTGGTTCCAAATTGTATTGCAATTTCTTGAGAACATAGTTCTTGTTGGGTTGGATGATGAGACTTGGCTATCTGTCAGTTCAGAGGTCGCGACGACATAACTGGTTGAGACGCCACCAAGCCCGAAACCGATCCTTGTCGGATCGAAAGATGAGACCTGTCTTTTGTAAATATCAACAGGCTCGGAATTGAGACTCAGCTGTCTGCTGGTTCAGAGGTCGCAATGACATAACCGTTTGAGACGCCACGAAGCTCAAAATTGGTGATACTTATCTTTTGTAAATGTCAATAAGTATCGAGACCTGTCTTTTGTAAATGTCAACAGGGCTCAGGGTTGAGACTTGTCTTTTGTAAATGTCAACAAGCTCGAAATTGAGACTTGGATGTCTGCTGGTTCAGAGGTCGCAGTGACATAACCGTTTGAGACGCCACCAAGCTCAAGGTTGGTGATACTTATCTTTTGTAAATGTCAATAAGTATCGAGACCTGTCTTTTGTAAATGTCAACAAGGCTCAGAATTGAGACTTAGCTGTCTGCTGATTCAGAGGTCGCAATGACATAACCGATTGAGGCGCCACCAGCTTCAAATTTGGTGATACTCGTCTTTTGTAGATGTCAACGAGTATCGAGACCTGTCTTTTGTAAATGTCAACAGGGCTCGGAATTGAGACTTATCTTTTGTAAATGTCAACAAGCTCAAAATTGAGACTTGACTGTCTGCTGGTTCAGAGGTCGCAATGACATAACCGATTGAGACGCCACCAAGCTTCAAAATTTGGTGATACTCGTCTTTTGTAGATGTCAACGAGTATCGAGACCTGTCTTTTGTAAATGTCAACAGGGCTCGGAATTGAGACTTGCTGTCTGCTGGTTCAGAGGTCGCAATGACATAACCGATTGAGACGCCGCCAAGCTTCAAGGTAGGTGATACTTGTCTTTTGTAAATGTCAACAAGTATCGAGTTTGTAGTGGAATTTGGGAGAAAGTCTCGTTTTCACAGGGAGAAATGAGAAAATCACTGTCATAGGTTTAGTGTTAACGTAACAGTGCAATTTATATGTGGTCTTACCATTCTATGGATGAGAATTGGTAAGTGATTTTGAAGGTCTCGTTCTCACGGGAAGAAACGAGGGAATCACTGTCATAGGTTTAATGTTAACGTAACAGCGAAATGTATATATGGTCTTACCATTCTATGAATGAGAATTGGTAAGTGACTTTGGAGGTCTCGTTCTCACGGGGAGAAACGAGGGAGTCAAACGGGAACTGGTCCCTTAGGATTTTTAGCAAATCCCCAGCTATCAACGGGTTTGATATGTCTTTACCAACTACCGTTTGAATTGGGCTAGCCATGCTATTCCCCTCAGCATGATGAGTTGTCGAGGACTTATGTTGGGCTTAAAAGCCAACATTTTCCTCTGTTCTTAATCGTTAAGGATATTGGATCATCTGGTTAACGTATGTGTAACCCTGACTCTCCTTTAAGACAACCAGTATACGGCCAGGTTCCTACTGGTTCATGGTTGTGTGATCTCGCTTGGAGGAAGAGAAAGGCTCTCTTTGTGTGTACTTTGCACACGAAGGTCTTGATCAGAGGTGTAATGTTAACTTGATCATGAGAAGGATCCTTGATTAAGGATAATACTTCTTTAAGAACTTGCCATTGATCGGCATCATGAGTAGGTCGTCATCTGAAGTCATAAGGCGGTATGCTCCGTTTGAATAGACTGTTTCTATTACGAACGGTCCTTCCTATTTAGGCTGAAATTTGCCTTTGGTTTTGTGCGTCATAATCATCGTCGTCTGACGGCTAGAACCAGGTCTCCTTTCTGAAAGACCCTCTGTTTGACCTTTTTGTTGAAGGCCTTTGAGATTCAAGCTTGATATAGCTCAATATGCTGTTAAGCTTGTAGTCGCTTCTCATCTAGGGCTTCGAGCTCTTGAAGACGCAATCGATCATTGTCTTCTGATGTGCTCTTGGTGGTCAGAGCGACTCGCAATGATGGCATCTGGATTTCCAACGGGATGACTGCTTCGCACCCATATACCAGGGAAAAAGGCGTATTGCCTGTCGGTGTCCGAACCGTGGTTCGGTAGGCCCAAAGACATTCACCAAGCTTTTCGTCCCAATCTCGCTTGTTCGAGGAGATGAACTTCTTGAGTAGCTTGATGATTGTTTTGTTGAATGCTTCCGCCAAGCCATTAGCGGCGGGATTATAGGCAGTTGAAGCCACATTCTGAATCGGTATTTATCGCAGAACCGATAGAATACTTGGCTTATGAATTGGGGACCGTTGTAGTGGATGATCCGCCTAGGGACACCAAATCGATAGATGACATGGTGTTTGATGAAGTTAACCACATTAGAGGTTTTGACTTCAGCCAATGGTATAGCCTCCGCCCATTTTGAAAAGTAGTCGGTTATTGCAAGGATAAACCGGTGACCTCTTGTCGAAGAGGGGCTAATTGGCCCTACGACGTCGATTCCCCATGCTTCAAATGGCCATGAAGCAACAGTCGGGTGGAGCAGCTCCGAAGGCTGGTGTATGAAATCCGCATGAATCTGACATGCTTTACACCTTCGCGTATATTGGATGGCATCGGCTATCATAGTTGGCCAATAATATCCAAGCCTATGCAACCTGTCTTTGAGCTTTGGACCTGGCTGATGAGCTCCGCAAATGCCATCGTTCGCTTCTTGGAGCGCTCCTTGTGCCTCTAAATGGGAAAGGCAACGGAGGAGAACACCGTCATATGAACGACGGTAAAGTGTCTTCAAAGTTGGATCATAGTAGAAACGGAGAGACCTTCGTCTGACGGACACCGCTTCCTTAGGATCGTCTGGAAACAGACCGTGCAAAGCATAGTCAATGAGAGGAAAGCGCCAGTCTCTTGGTTCAAGATCCATGGAGACATTATAGACTTCTCAAGTTCTTAGCATGTGCTTGGAGCATACAAGATGTCGAGTTGCGACTTTGAGGTGATACTCGGTGTCGACTGGCAAGGCTAGTGTTGTTGCTAATGCAGCAAGAGTGTCCGCCTTGGTATTCTGAGATCGAGATACGTGCCCGATGTAGAAGCCATCAAACAGATTAGCCAATTCGATGACTGTGTGATAATATGGCACCAAGTTTTTGTGGCGGACCTCATATTCGCCTTTAACCTGATTGATAATCAGTTTTGAATCACCGTAAGCTTCAAGATAGCGTACCCCCATTCCGTGGGCGAGCTGAAGACCAATGAGCAGAGCATTATATTCCGCTATATTGTTGGAGCATGATTCCGTCAGGGAGAATGCTCTGGGAAGGACATGATTCTGTGGGGAGATAAACACAACCCCCACTCTGGCAATAATCTTGCCTTTAGGGCCCATTCGTGATGCTCCATCGAAGAACATCTGCCACACTTCCTCTTCTGAGGTTGCATAAGTCTCGAAGACTTAATCAGGGACATCTTCGTGAAGTTTTGAATGCTCCGGAACTGGATGAGCAGCCAAAAACTCTGCAAGGGCCTGGCCTTTAACCGCCTTCTGAGGCGTGAAGATCGTGTCGTATTGAGATAATAAAAGTGCCCACTTAGCCAATCTTGAATTCAATGATCCTGGCTTCGTCATAAGGAGACGCAATGGGTTTACTCTGGAGATGACATGTATGGTCTGGCCGACCAAATAATGTCGTGTCTTCTGAACAGCGAAGACGAGAGCTAAACACTTTTTCTCGATGGGGTTGTAGCGAGATTCCGCTCCTATGAGAGTTCTGCTCAGATAATAAATGGCCTGCTCATGGCCATTGTAGTCCTTTTGAGCCAGGAGGGCACCGAGGGAGTAGTCCATAGCTTTTACATAAAGCAAGAATGGTTTCCCTGATGTAGGGGCCAAGACTGGAGGCTTTGTGAGGTACCTCTTGATGTCTTCATAAGCTTCCTGGCAAGCTTGATCCCATACGAAGGAAGCACCCTTTTTCATGAGTCGGGTGAACGGCTGACAGCGGCCTGAGAGATTTGCAATGAATCTTCTGATATAAGCCAGCCTGCCTTGCAAGCCTCTAAGCTCTTTGAGATTCCTCAGTGGATGCATGCTCTGAATGGTTTTGACTTTGTCTGGGTCAAGATGAATCCCTTTTGATGTGACAATAAACCCAAGGAACTTGCCGCTTGAAACTCCCAAGAAGGATTTTGTCGGGTTCATTTTTAGTTGATGAGCCCGCATTATGTCGAACATCGTTCTCAGGTCGCGAAGATGTTCATTCTTGTTGCGGCTTTTGACGGCAATGTTGTCGACATAGCACTCCACCGTTTTTCGGAGATGATCGCGGAAGATCGTACTCATTGCCCGCTGGTAGGTTGCTTCGGAGTTCTTCAGTCCGAAGGGCATTACAGTGTAGCAGTATACCCCCAATGGTGTTCGGAACGAAGTATGCTTCTCGTCGTCGGGATACATCTTAATCTGGTTGTATCCTGAAAAGCCGTCCATGAAAGACATCCTTTCGAACCCGCATGTGTTGTCAATCATGACGTCGGTGATGGGCAGTGGGAATTCGTCTTTAGGACAGGCCGTGTTGAGATCACGATAGTCGATGCAGATCCGTATTTTTCCGTTCTTTTTGAGGACGGGGACGATATTAGCAACCCAATCTGGATGTTGTTCCTCCCGGATGAAGCCACATGCAATAAGCTTGTGAACTTCGGCTTCGATAGCTTCCATGATGTTCGGGCGAAACCGACGTTGTTGCTGCTTGACTGGCTTAACGTCAGGCTTGATGTTTAGACGGTGCATAGCAACCTGCGGATCAAGTCCGGGCATATCTTCGTAGCTCCATGCGAAGACATCTATATACTCTTTTATGAGCATTATCAATTCTTCCTTTTCTATAAGTGATAGGCTTTCACTTATAAAGATGGGCTTATGGTGGTCTTGATTACCCAAGTTGACCTGCATCACCTTATCTTCAGTAGGCGGTTCGCGCAGTTCGAATCGCTTTTCCCATTGGAGGTCTAATTGCTGGGCCCATGGTTCCTCGTCAGTGGCTTCTGCGGGCTCCAATTGACTGCTCGAGGTCATATTAACAGTGAGGTTTTCGAACATTCCTCCTATACTGACATCTGAATCCCACTTGGAGGATGAGGCTGAATGTGATGGAATTGATCCATTGTCCTTGGCTTGATCCATTGCTGACGATGTGGGTGTAACATACCCTAGCCCCCTGCATGTACTATCATAGTAATTTGCAGGCTTCCCTTTAGGCACAAAGTTCCGCATCAAACCGCGCCTTCCTTTTCCAAAATTCAGGCCTTCTCCATGCTTTAGGTCGTACCCCATTTCTTCATAATATGGCGCGCTGGCCGCGCGTAATGAAAGAATTGTGGAGTGTCTGAGTCTGAACTTGAATCTACGACCGTGGGTCCCCGTGGTTGGGTTCTACTGAAGATTATCGGTAACTGACCTTCTTTGGATGGCGGGATCACCAAGACGACTCCTTCTGCGGATTCCATGGGCGTACTGGACGCACTTGGCTTATGTAAAGGCATGTGTAGGAAGCTATCCGTAATGGATTCAAATAGCCCAACAGTCGCAGTATAATCAAAAGAAATATTATCATTAATTACCCATTCACCTTCATCCTCTGAAGGAGTATTAAATAGGGGATTATTGAGACATGCTATAATTGTTTCACCAATCAGAATGGCTGGCATGCCTGCTTCGGATTCTGAATCCGCCTCATTGCCACTTTCATCATCATTTGGCAATGGTTCCTTAGGTGTTTCACTGGCCTCTTGATACAGGAGAGCGTCAGTGAAGTAATTTTCCACCCCTTTGAATGGTTGCTTTTCAGCAAAGACAGTTCGTACTGTCGCATCATCTTCAACATATTTGAAGCATTGGTGTAGGGTGGAGGGAACGATCCAGTTGGCATGGATCCATGCCCGTCCCAGCAGCAGGTTATATGATGTGTCAGCATCAATGACATAGCATGTCACTTCTGACTTCAGGCTCCCAATTCTGCAACGGAGTCGAATTTTCCCCAGTGGATGACTGCTCCCGGCGTTGAAACCGTATATTGTAGTAGTGGTTGCGGACAACCTGTACAGTGGTATGCCGAGGAAGTAGAGAAGCCTTTTGGGGATGATGCTGAGTGCAGACCCCGGATCGACTTGTATTCTTTCAATGCACGTTGAACCGATATATCCGGTGTAGTACAGAGGTCGATCGTGCTTGTTGTCTTTGAGAAGCATATTTTCCGCCGTGAATGTAATAGCAGGCACCTTGGATTGTGTATGATGACATTCTGGGTAAGGAGACTGAACGTCGTTGTTAGGAATCTCAGGCATTCATGTCAGAAAGGATTCTGAATTGGCTAGCGCATCCCTGAGTGCTTCTCTTGTTTCTTTTGAGAGGCGAAGGAGCTCGTGTATAGTGATACGAGCTGGGATATTGGCCAGCTGAGCCAATATGTCAAACCGAAAGGGCGTATCGAACCCTTGGCCTGGTGGTTTCTTCAACACGTGGTCGAATCGTACCTCCTTAGGTCTCTCTTTTCCCTTGGTTGGGATTGGAGTGGATGCTGGTACTTGTACTGACGTCGTTTGCTGTTGTGTCTCGTCAGTAGACTTTTCATACTGCCTCAAGTATGATTTTCGGGATCGGGTGCCCGTCGGCTGAGGTACGTCGGCCTGCGTTGTGCAAGCATGCTTTTCTCCTTCTGAATCACTGAGGGAAGCTGACGTAAGTTGTCGTCGTCTGGCAGGATGGAGATGACATTGCAAGACTTGCCCTTTGACTTGGGCTGCTTCGAATCCCGCTGTACGTCTTGGACGAGGTCCGGGTGTACCCACATGACTTTCCCTGTCTCTAATGTTAGGGGAACAAGACCTTATTATCTTGAGCTGTGGCTGGAGGATGCTTGACTTCCAGCCGTGACGCAGGGACTGAATAAGTCCCGTCAGGAACTGTGACCTTTGGAGCTTTGCTGAACTCAAGAGTCACCATATTGGCCGTGACTTTCTTCTGTTCTGTCTTCAATGTCAGAACCCCGGCATCAACCAAGGCTTGGATTCTGTCTTTGAGGACATAGCACTTGTCAGTAGGATGGTGAATCATCCTATGGTAGAGGCAGTATTTGGGGTCGTTCGTGCTCCCTATCTCATTGGGACGCCGAGCATCTGGCAGTTTCATTTTGTTCTCTTTGTGGAGCAGATGGAATATCGTGACCACCTGATCGTCTTTGAAGGAGTACTGCTTTGGAGGGAACTTAGGCTCCTGATTGCCGAAGCCGCTCTTCTTGGCTTTTGACTACACATCTTCGGATAACTCCACTGACATAGTCTCTTTGCCTTTAGCTTGAGAAGATTGCGGTAGGTCGCTACGCCCTTTGTTGTTCATTCCCCACTTGCCTCTAGGGGCGGATGGTTCGAACTTTTTAGCCGACTTCTCGGCTATCTCTGCTTGTTCGACCAATTCCTTCCAAGTGTGGGCTTTGACAGCCCCCATGCGAACTTCCACTTGGTCTAAGAAGTTGTGTTTGCATGTCTGTAAGAGCATGGGTAGTGGCATCCCTGCTGGGAACATCAAGGATAAGTTTCTGAACCGTTCAATGTAGTCACGGACAGATTCGCCCTTCCTCTGCACAGTGGAGAGGAGCTTGTCCATGGTTACTTCGGTATCGTCCTCATAGAAACGAGAGAGGAACCGAGTTTCCAGGTCGATCTAGGAGTTAATAGAACCCGGGGAAAACTTCAGAACCAGTCAAATGCCACCCCCTTTAAGGTGCCAATGAATAGCCTAGCCATGATGGCGTCATTGCTTATAACATTACCAGTCTGAGACCGAAAATAGTAGATGTTCTGATTTGGCGAGCTCTTTCCGTCATAGGTATGCAACGTTGGTGGTTTGAACTTCGGTTGTATGGCACCGAATCCCACTCTGGCGGATAAGGACGGACTGCCCCTACCTTCTTTAATTCATCCCTCTGAGCTAGGGATGCGATTTGAGCCTGGAGGCCCTAAAGGACTTCGGCGTCTAAGGAAGAACCCTCCTTGGATTTCTCCGGCTTTGGTTGCTCATTGCTGAAGTGTTCCTCCTCATCGTGATTGCTCCTGGCGTCATTGTTGTTCCGGTTACTGAGGAGTTGTGCGAGCATCTATTGAATATTGTCCAGTGCCTCTTGCTGAGTCTTGGAAGTTTGCTCCTGAGCTTCCAAACGTCGACGAAGATCGTCGTTAGCATTATCAGCCATGTTGACTGATGCCCTGTCTGTTCGCACTGAACTGACTGTGGTCGAAGAAGCATACCCGCTATCTTCATCTTCTTCATCAGACCACTAGACTGATCCTCTCTTTGGTCGCGGCGAGGCCACTGCCATTGAAGAGGATGGCTGTTCATAAGTGTAGGGTATTGCCACCCTGGATCTGGTGTTTCGAAAAACACCTTCTTCATGCACCAAGACTTCGCCTAAGCCTGGGCTATAATCTGGATCTGGGGACTCACGTCCTCTTCCGGTCATGTTGACGGATGCAGAGGATAGATCTCGCGAGATGCTCCTTTTGCGGTGTTTCCTCGGGGCCTGTACCGATAGCCGATCAAAAACTGACCGTCGTCTTGGAGGCGTGACGGGGATTGGTCCCAGCCGGCAATGGACCGAGTGGAGTGTCACCAGCTGACATCCCACTTGTTGACAACAGGGGAAGAGGTTTGTCTATCCGTCAACAATTTCCTCAAATCAGACCCGGTTGGGTCTCTACAATCGAGCGCGAAGGCTCTTTTGGGTCGCACATAGGATGACGTCCTGCTTCTTTTATCCCTGCAGATGGGATTAGCACTGAATAGTGCTTTGGTTTTAGCTTCGCCATCAGGCGTGAGCTTAGTGCTTGACGCACTGGAAAGCGGAGCACACTGTGGTGCTTTACCCACTATGCTGCTGCGAAGGCAATTAGCCTTAGATAGTACTTTGGCTTTAGCTTCGCGGTCATGGACCCTGCGCGTACGCTGTGGTACAGTAGCTTCGCTCGTGAGAACGAGGCCGGCGCGAGGCATTGCTGCTCTTAAATTGGACGACGGTATGATTGCCGTCGTAACTTTATGATTGGAGCAGACAGGCATCCTGCCTTTTTCTTCGCGAGAGAGGCGCGGTTTAGGCGTAGCTACGCCTGAAGCTTCGGTTGGAGACTTCTGTTTAGGCTTCCATACCCGCCTTGGCAGAGCAGACTTAGGTTCGCAAGGAACCTGATTAGCCACACGCGAGGCTGAGGGGTGTTGGCAGAATTCTGCTTCCGGTTTCTGCTTTGAAACCTTGGCCGTGGAAACCTTCCTATGCTTCCGTGCTCGAAGCATTGGGCCACCCCCAGAGAGGACTTCTTCAAATCTTCCTTGATCGAACTGAACCACCAAGTTCTCACAAGTGAAGGAATCAGACTGCGGACATGCTTCCTTGTTGCGCCAAATAACCGCAGTAGGTTCGCAGAGAACCTTTTCTGTCTCCGTAGAGACTTTCCTTGAAGATTTAGCCAGAGGGGCTCTGGCTGCACCGGCTTTTCTGAATTCAGAGTTAGACCCGAAGGTCTGTTCGTCGCATTGCGACACTTGATTCTCGGCAGTGGAGTCGCCATCTTGTTTTCTATTATATTCGCAAAGGGGGAAAACTTACAAAAAAGAGTTTGAGGAGCTAAATTACAAGTATTCTTAAAAAGATTACAAGTAGATCTCCTCAGAGATTCTGGAGAAGTGTGCCGATAGGAGTCTGGTCAGCGCGCGACCACTTTGTCCCTTTGACGATGCGAGCGATGAGATTCCCTTCTCGCCTGGTTCTGAGAATCAAAGAACAGAGGGTTGGTAGAACCCTCTTGCTGCTTCTCAAAATCGCCTTCAATTAGGAATTCCTTCTCGCCTGGTTCTGGAGATTCCTTGAGAAGAAGGACGATGTTAGGGTATCAACACCCTGGATAGAGAAAGCAATTCTCTAAAAGGTCTCTGAATTCGAGAGCGCACGGTGCATTATGAAGAAGCCTCTGCTTGTGGAGTCCTCTTTTTCTCCGATCGATTGATCGATCGATTCCTTGATTCCTTGCTCTCCTTGTACCCCTGGCGGGCTATTTATAGGGAGAGCAAAGGGTATAACCGTCCCTTGAAAATATAGAAACAGATTGAATCAAATCTGTTTAAATCTGGAAAGTAACCTTGCTGCGAGGCTAGGATCAGCTTCTGCGAAGCTAGAATTGGTAGGTCGGTTCATCTTCTTGACCCTTTCCATATCGTTGGAGGATTTCCCCTGATCTTCTTACTTGTTTTAGGAGAGTCAAGAGATTGTGGCAATCAACTGCCAAATTTGATCTCTGATTTGATCTTAATTGGATTGATCTGATTGGATCCGATCTCATCTGGAGATTTGATTGGTCAAAGGTTGACCATAGCGGACCAATAGCGGAGCTGTCCGTATTGAGCTCATAGCGGAGCTAGAGATGGTTTCTGGCGAAGTCCGAGAGAAACCCTTTAGCGGAGCTGGAAGTCCTCTGTGGCGAAGTTTGCGAGTTAGCTTCTTGGCGAGGCTTTGGATGGCTTCAAGGCGAAGTTGGGTGATATTAGCCTCTCAAGCGAGGCTATCCCTTTGGGCTCATGCGATGCTAAGTGCTAGCACCTTAGACCTGCTGAGGTCTGTTTAGAAACAATCGGGTTCACTGTCTGCTTGCTGGATCAGTGGAGTCCAAGTTGCTTCCTTGTCCCTCGGAGATGGGTGAAAACTGGTCTTCAGCTCGTCTATCACTTGTCTTTTGTAAATATCAACAAGTTTAGACATTGTTTAGACCAATAAGAATCTTGTCTTTTTTAAGTGTCAACAATCACCTAAGATGAGTTCCTTAGGGTGGTTTGTAGCGTATCTCCAATCTTTAGGAAGCGGTTGAGAGCTTTCCTCTTTATCCTCTTGAACATCACCAATTGGTTCTTACTTATCTTCTTGAGTGGGTGAGTCCTTCAAGGATAGTCTCTCCATGTCTTCACCTAATGGGTCAATCTCTACAACATTCTCAACAACCACATTAGATTCTTCAAATTTAACGTGCATGGATTTTTCAATGGTAAGTGAAGATCTATTGAATACTCTATAAGCTTTGCTAGTAGTAGAATATCCAACAAAGATTGCTTCATAAGCCTTAGCATCAAATTTACCCAAGTTATCTTTAGTATTCAAAACAAAACACTTGCATCCAAAAACTTTGAAATATTCAACATTAGGTTTTCTAGAATGATACATTTCAAAAGATGTTTTGGAAGAATTTTTACACAAATAAATACGATTTGAAGTATAGCATGCGGTGTTTACGGCCTCGGCCCATAAGTATTGAGGGAGGTCATATTCACTTATCATTGTCCTAGCCATCTCTTGAAGTGTTCTATTTTTCCTTTCTACAACTCCATTTTGTTGTGGAGTCCTAGGACAAGACATTTCATGCTTAATTCCCTTTTCATCACAATAAGTCATGAAGAGTTGGTTAACAAACTCACCACCTCTATCACTCCTTATTTTCAAAATCGAAAAACCTTTTTCTTTTTCAACCCTTTTTCGAAAAATCTTGAAATGAGAAAAAGTTTGATCTTTGTGTTCCAAAAAGAAAACCCAAGTAAATCGGGAAAAATCATCAACTAAAACAAATGCATATCTAATACCATTTAAGCTTTTAGTTTTAGTTGGTCCAAAAAGATCCATATGAATTAATTCTAATGGTCTAGTTGACATGATATCCTTGATTGGTTTGAAGGAAGACTTGGTTTGCTTCCCAAGTTGGCACGCACCATAAATGCGGTCTTTCTCAAACTTCAAGTAAGGTATACCCTTCACCAATTCCTTAGAATTAATCCTAGAAAGATGGTCAAAAGATGCATGTCCTAATCTTCTATGCCAAAGCCAAGAATTTTCATCAAAAGCTTCAAACATTTAGTAGAACAATCTAAATTAAGCATGTCAATGATATAAACATTATTGTCACGAAAACCGGTGAGAATACAATCATTGGTTTTAACATCAAAAATCTTGCAAGAAAAATCATCAAAAACAACTTTAAGTCCACGGTCACAAAGTTGACTAATACTAAGCAAGTTATGCTTCAAACCATCAACAAGAGCTACATTTTCTATAATAGGAGATGCACCAATTTGAATGTTACCTATACCGATGATAGTTCCCTTGGAGTCATCCCCGAAGGTGACAGTGCCACCTTCCATGTACCTTGATAGGGTTGTAAAGTTGTTGATGTCCCATGTCATGTGTCTTGAACAACCACTATCAAGGTACCACCGCTCCCTACGTCTTGGAGCCTTGGTGTGTACCTACATCAAATAATTTAGGACTTGATTTTGGTACCCACATTTTCTTGGGTCCTAAAGAGTTAGTTCTATGAACCCAAACAAGATTATTTGATCTATTTACTTGGTCATAACAAAACTTAGCCAAATGTTCATTCTTACCACAATATGTGCATCTATACACTCTACCATATTTAAAAGCATAGTGAGTGTGAGACTTGTGAGCATGTGTGGATTTAGCATGAGTGTGGTGTGTAGTGTGAGCATGAGGATCTTAACATGAGAATCTTTAATATGAGAAGTGTGCTTTTTAGAAAACTTTTCTTCAAGTTTCTTTGTGTTAAAAGCACAATCTTTCAAAACCTTTTCAAAATCAACCATTTTAGTTTTTAAAGAAGAAATTTCTTTTTCATCAATCTTAGGAAATTTTGCTTTACATGCAACTTTGTAAGTACTAAATTCATTTTGAGTAGAAATGAGATTTGAAGAAATTTCATCTTTTTCTCTAGTAACAATAGCAAGTTAATTTTTAAGAAAAGCAACTTCCTTTTCCAATTTTGAGCATTCTACCTTTTTATTATCATATGTTTCTGAAAGCTCAACAAAAGCATGTACAAGCACCTCTTTACTCAATTCATCTTCTTCATCATCAAGAGGTTGAGGGGTTACCTTTGGTGTGTTTGCCATGAAACACATGTTCGCTTGGTCCACCTCGTCTTCGGATTCGCTTTCCGAATCCCATGTGGCTTTATAGGGTTTCTTTTCAACCGGCTTCTTTGGCTTGAAGGAGGAAGTCATCTTCTTCTTGAATTCCGGGCAATCTGCCATGATATGTCCCGGGCTTTCGGCAATTGTAGCAAATAATTCTTCTCTCCTCTTTGCCTTCGAATTTTCTTCGGAAGTTGAGCTTGATCTTCCGGTACATCCTTTTGACATTTCGCACAAGAAGGGAGAGCTCCTCATCTTCTTCTTCATCTTCTTCATGGTCAACAAGAGTGGATGAAGACTTGAAGGCTATGGACTTCTTCTTTAGCGGAGCAGCCTCTTCTTTTGCCTTCTTTTCCATCTCATGGGTTTTTAAGTTCCCAATGAGACTAATGAGGTCCATTTCATCCTTGTCGTTCAATTCTTTCAAGGTGGTGGCCTTTATCTCCCATGATGAAGGAAGAGGCCGAATCACTTTCCGCACCTTTTGATCATTGGAAATATCATCACCTAAAGAAGAAAGAGCATTGGTGATTTTAGTAAACCTTGTAATCATGCAATCAATGGATTCATCATCAATCATTTTAAAAGATTCATATTGGGACCTCAAGAGATCTATCTTAGCTCTCTTGACTTTTGATGTCCCCTCGTGTGTGACCAACAAGTGTTGCCAAATCTCATAGGCGGATTGGCAATGAATTACCCGTGTAAGGTCATCCTCATTCAAGGCGGTTAGGAGGGAATTTTGGGCCTTGGAGTTAGCCTCATATTCTCTAAAGGTAAAGTCGGTCCATGTGCTTTCATCACTATCGGGTGCAACATAGGGTTTGGTCAAGGATTTAGCTACTAAGCTACCTAAAGATTGCAAAAAGATAGTCATCCTAACCTTCCAAATAGGGAAGTTGAGTCCATCAAATTTAGGAGGGGTTTTGATGTTATCGGCCATGTTTACTAGTGAATGACAAATGGAATGCAAATGTTGATTAGCAAATTTTAAGGATCTCTCTAAGGATGTTAAGCCAAACCTAGAGTCCAAGCTCTGATACCAATTGAAAATCACCTAGAGGGGGGGTGAATAGGTGATAATGCTAATCAATGGACAATTAAAAAATTATGATGCAACAAACACCCAAAACAAGTGAATATAGCAATGAATGTAGAGAGCAAGTAATAAGAGCAATGAAAGTAGAGCAAGAGATAAGGGCAAGTAAACCAAACGAAACACCGAGAATTTTTCCGAGGTTCGAGCACCCAGCTCTACGTCCCCGCCTTCCCCAGAAGGATTTCTAACCACTATAACTTCACAAAGATGTTACAAATACACCGGAGTACCCAACTCCACAATCTTAAGTACAAGTTCTCTCTTGGTAGTCAAAAGACCACAAACTCTCTTTTGCAAAACTCTCTTCCCTTACAAAAGTCCTTGTAGAACAATGAGTAGGAATGAAGCTCTTGTGTGTAAGGAGAAAAGAAGAAGAAATCAGAGAGTTCTTGAAAACACTTCAGAAAATGAGAGAGAATTTTCAGTACAAAACCAAGAAACTAAGCTCTTTGAATGCCTTAAACTTTTGAAACTTTTGCAAATTTTTCTTGTTATTAACCTCTCCCTAAACACCTCTATTTATAGTAGAGGGCTAGGGTTAGAAGATAAAACTCACTTAAGGCTAATTAGGAAGTATTAGGATCAGCAAATGACATTTAAACCCTTATTAAAGAGAAAAAGACAAAATAAATCAGCCTTAGAATTATAGCCGTTACTGTTCAAACGGCTATCCGGTCGACCGGTTGGTCGACCGAAGTACAAAAATAAGAGCCGTTGCCGGCTCTCGGTCGACCGTCCAGTAGACCGAAAAATACAGAGAGCAATGGTCTTGCATTCAGGCAGGTGTCGGTCGACCGCCCGGTCGACCGTGAAACGTGCACACGGATACGCACTGCTGCCAGAACCTCGGTGGACAGGGACGGTCGACCGACTTAACCTGGCACAGTGTCGGCCGGCCGGCCGGTCTACCGGCTCAGGTCAAAGGCCAAAACAAAAACAGAATCTTGAAGATAATTTGATTTTTAACAAAATAGTTTTTGAATAGAGATATATATAATGGATAAAAATGAGTTTGTAGGCTGAAGATTGTATACAAACTATTTTTGTACATATTATAGGAAATATTTTTGGAAACAAGATGTGCGCAAAAACGTGTATGATAGAGCTTCAAACTTATTCACTATTCTTTAACAAAACTATAAAACTAGAAATAAATCTAAAGATATATCTTGAGCAATCTTGAAGTCTTGAGCCATGCCATGCTTTAGCTAGATCCTTCTCTTCTAAGTTCCTTTCTTGATGTGCTATAAGCCTTCATTACTTCATGAACCTAGAAGTTCTTGCAAAAGCTAGCAATGGTCGCCAAATATGGTACTAACCTGAAATTTATCTTAAACAAACTAATTAGTACCAAATAGCTCTTATTTGTTTTGTTATCATCAAAACTCTAAACAAATGGAGAGTGTAACCTTTTGGGCCAACAATCTCCCCCTTTTTGATGATGACAAAACAAATAGGCTATAAACAAAATATAGGGGAGGAGAAAGCTCCCCCTCAAATTATGCTATATTAAACAAAGAAAAACAATGTAATTTGTAATTTGCAAGTAAACATCATGAAACCAAAAACCATAAAACACCATGAGATATAAAACACTTGCAAAACACTTAAACTCAAATTACAAGAATTCATGAAAACACATCAAAAACAAACAAAAAAAAAACATATATAAACTCATATGGAACCAAAACCATATGAACCATATGAACTCATATTTCCATTACTTAAACTCATTCTCTCCCTTTTTGTCATACATCAAAAAGGGTTAAGAAAACATATTTATTCAATAACACAAACATTAAGTTCACCACAAATGAATGAAAATCTAGCAAAATCAAGTGGTTTAGTGAAAATATCGGCAAGTTGCAAATCCGTAGAAACATAATCAATATCTATATCTCCTTTCTCAAAATGATCTCTAAGAAAGTGATATCTAATCTCAATGTGCTTGGTCTTACTATGTTGATTTGCATTCTTAGACATGTGTATAGTACTAGTGTTATCACAAAATATTTTTATATGGTTATAATACAAATCATAATCAAGGAGAGTATGTTTCATCCAAAGGACTTGTGCACAACAAGCCCCCGCGGCAACATACTCCGCCTCGGCGGTTGAGAGAGCTACGGAATTTTGCTTCCTAGAGGACCATGAAACAAGACAATTACCAAGAAATTGACATGTCCCACTAGTATTCTTTCTATCTACTCTACAACCCGCATAGTCGGCCTCCGAATAACTCGTCATTGAGAAATCTCCAGTTTTCGAATACCATAGACCCATTCCAATTGTGCCCTTAATATAACGAATAATGTATTTTACCACAATAAGATGGGACTCTTTGGGACACGATTGAAATCTAGCACAAAGACACACACTAAACATTATGTCCGGCCTACTTGCCGTCAAATACAAAAGACTACCTATCATGCTTCTATACAATTTAATATCAACATTTTTACCTTGGTCATCCTTATCAAGCTTGGTTGTGGTTGCCATGGGAGTGTTGCAAACTTTAGAGTCTTCAAGTCCAAACTTCTTTATGAGTTCCTTTGCGTACTTGGCTTGACATATGAAGTTCCCATCTTGCAATTGCTTGATTTGGAGTCTAAGAAAGAAATTCAATTCACCCATGGAAGACATTTCAAACTCACATTGCATAACCTTTTCAAACTCCTTGCATAAAAACTCACTAGAAGATCCAAAAATTATATCATCAACATAAATTTGCACAATTAAAAAGTCATTATCAACATGCTTAGTAAAAAGAGTTGTGTCTACTTTGCCTTTAACAAAATCATTTGAAATGAGAAAACTAGAAAGTCTTTCATACCAAGCTCTTGGAGCTTGTTTCAATCCATACAAAGCTTTATCAAGTTTAAAAACAAAATTAGGATGAACATGATCAACAAAACCGGGAGGCTGTTCAACATAAACTTCTTCATTATAAAACCATTCAAAAATGCACTTTTCACATCCATTTGAAAATGTTTAAATTTTTAAAAGATGCAAAAGCTAGTGTCATCCGTATGGCTTCAAGCCGTGCAACGGGTGCAAAGGTCTCCTCAAAGTCAATTCCTTCAACTTGAGTGTAACCTGGGCCACTAACCTAGCTTTATTCCTAATGACATTACCGGAATCATCCATCTTGTTTCTAAAGATCCACTCAGTACCAATTATTGGTCTATCATGGGGCCTAGGAACAAGGTGCCAAACTTGGTTGCGCTCAAATTGATTGAGTTCCTCTTGCATGGCTAGCAACAATATGAGTCCGCCTCAGCTTCGAGGATGCTTTTGGGTTCAAAATGAGAAATGAAAGCAAAGTTACCACATAAGTCATGGAGCTTGGAGCGAGTTGTTGCCCTTTAGAGACATCACCTAAGATGAGTTCCTTGGGGTGGTTTGTAGCGTATCTCCAATCTTTAGGAAGCGGTTGAGAGCTTTCCTCTTTATCCTCTTGAACATCACCAATTAGTTCTTGCTTATCTTCTTGAGTTGGTGAGTCCTTCAAGGATAGTCTCTCCATGTCTTCACCTAATGGGTCAATCTCTACAACATTCTCAACAACCACATTAGATTCTTCAAATTTAACATGCATGGATTCTTCAATGGTAAGTGAAGATCTATTGAATACTCTACAAGCTTTACTAGTAGTAGAATATCCAACAAAGATTGCTTCATAAGCCTTAGCATCAAATTTACCCAAGTTATCTTTAGTATTCAAAACAAAACACTAGCATCCAAAAACTTTGAAATATGCAACATTAGGTTTTCTAGAATGATACATTTCAAAAGATGTTTTGGAAGAATTTTTACACAAATAAATACGATTTGAAATATAGCATGCGGTGTTTACGGCCTCGGCCCATAAGTATTGAGGGAGGTCATATTCACTTATCATTGTCCTAGCCATCTCTTGAAGTGTTCTATTTTTCCTTTCTACAACTCCATTTTGTTGTGGAGTCCTAGGACAAGACATTTCATGCTTAATTCCCTTTTCATCACAATAAGTCATGAAGAGTTGGTTAACAAACTCACCACCTCTATCACTCCTTATTTTCAAAATCGAAAAACCTTTTTCTTTTTCAACCTTTTTTCGAAAAATCTTGAAATGAGAAAAAGTTTGATCTTTGTATTCCAAAAAGAAAACCCAAGTAAATCGGGAAAAATCATCAACTAAAACAAATGCATATCTACTACCATTTAAGCTTTTAGTTTTAGTTGGTCCAAAAAGATCCATATGAATTAATTCTAATGGTCTAGTTGACATGATATCCTTGATTGGTTTGAAGGAAGACTTGGTTTGTTTCCCAAGTTGGCACGCACCACAAATGCGGTCTTTCTCAAACTTCAAGTAAGGTATACCCTTCACCAATTCCTTAGAATTAATCCTAGAAAGATGGTCAAAAGATGCATGTCCTAATCTTCTATGCCAAAGCCAAGAATTTTCATCAAAAGCATTCAAGCATTTAGTAGAACAATCTAAATTAAGCATGTCAATGATATAAACATTATTGTCACGAAAACCGGTGAGAATACAATCATTGGTTTTAACATCAAAAATCTTGCAAGAAGAATCATCAAAAACAACTTTAAGTCCACGGTCACAAAGTTGACTAATACTAAGCAAGTTATGCTTCAAACCATCAACAAGAGCTACATTTTCTATAATAAGAGATGCACCAATTTGAATGTTACCTATACCGATGATAGTTCCCTTGGAGTCATCCCCGAAGGTGACGGTGCCACCTTCCATGTACCTTGATAGGGTTGTAAAGTTGTTGATGTCCCATGTCATGTGTCTTGAACAACCACTATCAAGGTACCACCGCTCCCTACGTCTTGGAGCCTTGGTGTGTACCTACATCAAATAATTTAGGACTTGATTTTGGTACCCACATTTTCTTGGGTCCTAAAGAGTTAGTTCCATGAACCCAAACAAGATTATTTGATCTATTTACTTGGTCATAACAAAACTTAGCCAAATGTCCATTCTTACCACAATATGTGCATCTATACACTCTACCATATTTAAAAGCATAGTGAGTGTGAGACTTGTGAGCATATGTGGATTTAACATGAGTGTGGTGTGTAGTGTGAGCATGAGGGATCTTAACATGAGAATCTTTAATATGAGAAGTGTGCTTTTTAGAAAACTTTTCTTCAAGTTTCTTTGTGTTAAAAGCACAGTCTTTCAAAACCTTTTCAAAATCAACCATTTTAGTTTTTAAAGAAGAAATTTCTTTTTCATCAATCTTAGGAAATTTTGCTTTACATGCAACTTTGTAAGTACTAAATTCATTTTGAGTAGAAATGAGATTTGAAGAAATTTCATCTTTTTCTCTAGTAACAATAGCAAGTTGATTTTTAAGAAAAGCAACTTCCTTTTCCAATTTTGAGCATTCTACCTTTTTATTATCATATGTTTCCGAAAGCTCAACAAAAGCATGTACAAGCACCTCTTTACTCAATTCATCTTCTTCATCATCAAGAGGTTGAGGGGTTACCTTTGGTGTGTTTGTCATGAAACACATGCTCGCTTGGTCCACCTCGTCTTCGGATTCGCTTTCTGAATCCCATGTGGCTTTATAGGCTTTCTTTTCAACCGGCTTCTTTGGCTTGAAGGAGGAAGTCATCTTCTTCTTGAATTCCGGGCAATCTGCCATGATATGTCCGGGCTTTCGGCAATTGTAGCAAATAATTCTTCTCTCCTCTTTGCCTTCGAATTTTCTTTGGAAGTTGAGCTTATTCTTCCGGTACATCCTTTTGACATTTCGCAGAAGAAGGGAGAGCTTCTCATCTTCTTCTTCATCTTCTTCATCGTCATCAAGAGTGGATGAAGACTTGAAGGCTATGGATTTCTTCTTTAGCGGAGCGGCCTCTTCTCTTGCCTTCTTTTCCTTCTCATGGGTTTTTAAGTTCCCAATGAGACTAATGAGGTCCATTTCATCCTTGTCGTTCAATTCTTTCAAGGTGGTGGCCTTTATCTCCCATGATGAAGGAAGAGCCCGAATCACTTCCGCACCTTTTGATCATTGGAAATATCATCACCTAAAGAAGAAAGAGCATTGGTGATTTTAGTAAACCTTGTAATCATGCAATCAATGGATTCATCATCAATCATTTTAAAAGATTCATATTGGGACCTCAAGAGATCTATCTTAGCTCTCTTGACTTGTGATGTCCCTCGTGTGTGACCAACAAGTGTTGCCAAATCTCATAGGCGGATTGGCAATGAATTACCCGTGTAAGGTCATCCTCATTCAAGGCGGTTAGGAGGGAATTTTGGGCCTTGGAGTTAGCCTCATATTCTCTAAAGGTAAAGTCGGTCCATGTGCTTTCATCACTATCGGGTGCAACATAGGGTTTGGTCAAGGATTTAGCTACTAAGCTACCTAAAAATTGCAAAAAGATAGTCATCCTAACCTTCCAAATAGGGAAGTTGAGTCCATCAAATTTAGGAGGGGTTTTGATGTTATCGGCCATGTTTACTAGTGAATGACAAATGGAATGCTAATGTTGATTAGCAAATTTTAAGGATCTCTCTAAGGATGTTAAGCCAAACCTAGAGTCCAAGCTCTGATACCAATTGAAAATCACCTAGAGGGGGGGTGAATAGGTGATAATGCTAATCAATGGACAATTAAAAAATTATGATGCAACAAACACCCAAAACAAGTGAATATAGCAATGAATGTAGAGAGCAAGTAATAAGAGCAATGAAAGTAGAGCAAGAGATAAGGGCAAGTAAACCAAACGCAAACAACGAGAATTTTTTCGAGGTTCGAGCACCCAGCTCTACGTCCCCGCCTTCCCCAGAAGGATTTCTAACCACTATAACTTTACAAAGATGTTACAAATACACCGGAATACCCAACTCCACAATCTCAAGTACAAGTTCTCTCTTGGTAGTCAAAAGACCACAAACTCTCTTTTGCAAAACTCTCTTCCCTTACAAAAGTCCTTATAGAACAATGAGTAGGAATGAAGCTCTTGTGTGTAAGGAGAAAAGAAGAAGAAATCAGAGAGTTCTTGAAAACACTTCAGAAAATGGGAGGGAATTTTCAGCACAAAACCAAGAAACTAAGCTCTTTGAATGCCTTATACTTTGAAACTTTTGCAAATTTTTCTTGTTATTAACCTCTCCCTAAACACCTCTATTTATAGTAGAGGGCTAGGGTTAGAAGATAAAACTCACTTAAGGCTAATTAGGAAGTATTAGGATCAGCAAATGACATTTAAACCCTTATTAAAGAGAAAAAGACAAAATAAATCAGCCTTAAAATTATAGCCGTTATTGTTCAAACGGCTATTCCGGTCGACCGGTCGGTCGACCGAAGTACAAAAATAAGAGCCGTTGCCGGCTCTCGGTCGACCGAAAAATACAGAGAGCAATGGTCTTGCAGTCAGGCAGGTGTCGGTCGACCGCCCGGTCGACCGTGAAACGTGCACACGGATACGCACTGCTGCCAGAACCTCGGTCGACAGGGACGGTCGACCGACTTAACCTGGCACAGTGTCGGCCGGCCGGCCGGTAGACCGGCTCAGGTCAAAGGCCAAAACAAAAACAGAATCTTGAAGATAATTTGATTTTTAACAAAATAGTTTTTGAATAGAGTTATATATAATGGATAAAAATGAGTTTGTAGGCTGAAGATTGTATACAAACTATTTTTGTACATATTATAGGAAATATTTTTGGAAACAAGATGTGCGCAAAAACGTGTGTGATAGAGCTTCAAACTTATTCACTATTCTTTAACAAAACTATGAAAGTCTGGAGAAACAAATCTAAAAATATATCTTGAGAAATCTGGAAGTCTTGAGCCATGCGATGCTTTAGCTAGAGCCTTCTCTTCTAAGTTCCTTTCTTGATGTGCTATAAGCCTTCATTGCTTCATGAACCTAGAAGTTCTTGCAAAAGCTAGCAATGGTCTCCAAATATGGTACTAACCTGAAACTTATCTTAAACAAACTAATTAGTACCAAATAGCTCTTATTTGTTTTGTTATCATCAAAACTCTAAACAAATGGAGAGTGTAACCTTTTGGGCCAACAATATCTTGATTAGAGATCTGAAACTAAACATCACAAGATTATTAGTAAACATAACTACATGAGTTAATTATCATCAAAACTAGAGTGGAAGGCCTCTGGGCCAACAGTTAGCAAGTTAGTGGTTAGTAGTTAGTTGCCATGAAAAAAAATTAGTTAAACATGTAAAAGGAGTTAGTGAGAAAACAAAGAAAGGTAAAGAGAGAACCTTTCATAGCTTGTCACCTTCTATTACAAGCACTCTTACTTTCCAACCATGTATCACTCTCGCTCCTATTACGAGATCTAAAATAAATGAAAAATACAAAGAGAAAGAAGAAGAAGAACTACACTAAACTACCCTAAAGTACAACATGGAAAGAAAACTACACTACTCTCTGGATTTCTCCCAATATAGAATACAAAGGGGGTATTTATAGGCAAAATGGGCACCAGAGGAACTGTACGGAGCCGCGCGTCAAATCTTGGAGCGCGGCTCCACAATAGAGCCGCGAAAATGCGGCTCTGGCGGCGTTTTCGCGGCCGTACTGTGGCCGCGCGCACAGCACCGCCTACCGCGCGCTGTCCTGTCACCCCTTTGTCAGTTGCATTTCTCAGTTTCTGATTTTGGGCCTCTGAGTTTGACAGAATCACCCTCCTAGGTCAATGGCTATCATTATAGGCTTTTATTCAGCAATTAAATGGTGATTTTGGGTCTTCTTCTTCATTTCATGCCATGGACCTAGAAACATGCAACAGAGGTATTATTAATAGAATTTAATATTAAATAAATGTGAAGATGTGGTATGAAATATGCGGTTTTAGAGACTAATCACACCCCCACACTTATCTTTTGCTCGTCCTGAGCAAAACAAAAAATTAAGGAAATTATTACACCATTTTCGCAAGTAACGCGATTGCACTTAGCATGTGCAACAAGCCGTTAAACCTCTAGGTTTTCCCTAGAGGAGGAGTTTTGTCTCCTGACGATTTTGACTGATTACACCCACAAAATCCATAACAAAAGAAATCAAATGTCAGTGTTTTTGAAAACGCATTTTAAAATAAAGAAAAGTGTTGAAGTATTTTTGTGAAAATATAAGTGATCCAAGGTCATAGGTCAACCAGAAATTATTCTTCGTTAAACTCAGTCGAAATGCAAAATCTTATTATAAATTAAATGTAAGAATTTAAAATCGAATTGATTCGTTGATCTTTCATAAAACTCTTAGAAAAATATGCACTTTGTGAACTGTGAAGATTTTTGGGATATTGACTCAAACTTTCATGCCATTGATTTGTGTATATTTATTTTTTTTTCTTTTTTCTTTTTTTCTGCTCTTAGTTTTCTTAGGCTTTTTTATTTACCCGGGTAGTGAGCCTTTAGCCAGTGACTCCCAAACCAGATGATCTTAGGATACCAGATGAGAAAATATCCCTCGAAATTAAGGACTCGAGTAAACGATGCCACAAAATAAAAGGGGATTATTTTATTTTTGTCCACCATTTTAGATGTGAATAATCATGCTTCCTGAGGCATAATTACCCAACTTCAATAAGTGATTTTTATTATCATCATTTTTTAATATATTTTTATGGCATTTTCAATCTTTATTTCAATCCCAAAAATTGTGTAAGTGTGAAGTGCATAAATCTAAGGCAAAAAATTTAAGATCAAATTATCTTTCCAATCTTACTTCCTTATCCTAAAATTTAAATAAGATCTATTATTTTGACTCAATTTAAAATTTCATAATTTTAGGTCTTCCTAATTCCTCAGATAATCTTAATTTTCTTAAAAATAAATCAAAACTATTTATCTTGTTTCAAAAAGTTTTGTAAAAACAAAAGAAAAGAGTTTTTTTACAAAAGAGAATTTTGAAAAGTTCCTAAAAAGAAGTGTAAAAGAAAGAAAATGTAAAACTAACTATGTTAGTAAACCCTCTCCCACACTTATCTCATGCATTGTCCTCAATGCATCGTAAATGTGTATATACATGAAACAAATGGGAAGAGAAGAAAAATTACCTCATGGTGGTGGCTCCGCTGGTGGTCTGATTGGGCCAAGCGTTGCTACCCAATCAAGATATCGTAGATCTTGCAGAAACCTACCAATGACCTCTCTAATATGACCCAGTAAAAGAATAATTGAGTGAATGATCTTATCTAATTTCTAATTTTCAAAAAAAATTACTGAGTTATTTTCTTCAACATCCTTATCCAACAATGAAGTGTGATTTTGGAAGATGATTGATTTGAACTCAAATAGAACATGAACAAAAATCAATACTGACTTAGAAATTTGACTCAGATCAAGTCGAGATTCAAAAGGAAGAGTCAAAATTGGTTCCAAAATGGGGTCCAAACTAAAGAATTGATGTTCACACACTTTCCCCATCAATGAAGTGTGATCATAAGAGATTAGTGATTCAATTTCACGGTGTACGGTTACAGGATTCAATGTTAATTTCAGAATAGAAAAAATCTAGTAAAGATATCGGAGTCATTATTGAATCAAAAAGTGAAATGGAATTACTAACATGAGGTTCAAGATCACGTTCAAGCTCAAATTCAATTTCGAGAAAAGGATAACGTACCAAAATGTCAAAGTGGTTCTCAAAATTTTGGGCAATAATGAAATTAAATCTTGATTTTCATCCACAGAAGGAATGTGAATGGGTGAAATAATCGATTCAAGTTCAGGAAGTATGGGAATCAAAACTGGCTCAAGAACGTAAATTAGCTTAGGTAACACTATAGGAGTCGATATTGATTCAAGGATTGAACTTGAATCGCTAACTTAAAGCTCAGGTTCACATTCATCTTCAAGTTCAATTTCAGGAAATGGATAACTTGCCAAAGTATCAGGAATTGGATGTTGGTCAAGTTCAGATTGGTATAATGAAATTGAAGCTGGATTTCTAAAATGACATGATTCTTGAGTCATTGAACATCTGATGGATATGGGGACTCAGTCAAATTTTAATTATTTGCTCGGTCTCTTGCACGAATTCTATAGTTTTTTCCCATAATGATTTTTCTTTAGTGATTCTGGAAAAGAACTATATGAATTTTGAAAATTTTGTGGACATGATGAGGCCATCATGTTTTCAAATTATTTTTGGGCCTCTATCACTTCTTCCAAAGTCCTTTGTAACGATGATCTTTCTTCAATTAGTGATTCAGAAAAGGAGGATATAAAACAGAATCGGGAAATGAATATTATAGACAAGGTGGTTGAAAATTAGACTTGGGGGAGTTGAATCCCCATGAACTCTGTCAAGAGTGAAAGTTATTTTGAAAATTATGGCAACAAGATTGGGATATGGGTCATATTAAGTCGGATAATCACAACTCGGCATATATTGTTGGTTCATATTATACATAGCCGGTCGGAGTTATCCAAGTCAAATGAGGTCGGGATGAAATATGGATTCATATTAGGATTGAAAAAATTATTGTTGTTAAAATCTATATCACAATTTACAAGAAAGAAAAACAAACAAATAAATAAATAAATAAATAAAGAAAAAGAAAAAGAAAACAAGCCTATGCTAGGGTTGACTTAAACCTAAGCGACTCATAACTAGTTAGACTATCCACGGGGGGTATATTATCAGAATCTGACCACGAGTTATTGACCAGGTAGGGGCAAGCTCAGTGGGAGGTATCCGTACCGGAGCAACGGGCCTAATTATGTCAAACCACTTTTCTTCGAGGCTTCGCCTCTCAATCCCCAACCTTAGACACCGATTTGACAAGAGTCAATTTCTAACAACTTTTTCCTTAGGTCAATCTCTTAAATGAGTCCGAGATATTCCTAGGGGCCAATGTCTAGAAAATTTTATTAAGACTTGGGTTGTGTGAGTGAGGAGGTGATTTTTAGGCTAAGGGGGGTAATGATTTTCTCACCTTATGTTGTATTGAGTTTTGCCCTTAAGTTTAATTTGTGCAAGTGTACAATATAGATAAGAATGAACACAAAAAAGTGAGTAAATCACTGAACTGTTTGTCCTAACTATATGCAATGCAATATGTACACTCCATCAAAATCACAACAACACAAGAACAAAATACAGTATATTGGAATGAAAATTGACACGTGCCTAGATGCAAATGTCTAAATCGTTTTAAAGTATCCAATTATCATATTTTAGTTCTTAAAATTATTACAGTGCACAAGTAATATAAATAAAAACTAGCACTAGAAATAAGAATATACAAGAATTTACCCAACCACACAAAAGCAAGTGTGGACTTTCTGCAATGCTAAAAATTGTACCTGCACACCAAAAAAATAAAGAAGAAAATTTAACAAAAACGTGAAATCAAACCGTTCCCATCCCCGGCAACAGCGTCAAAATTTGATTGGGGGAAAACCGCACACAAAAAGTGTATGTTTTGAAATCAATAGTTAAAAATGTGTGTACTTTGGCTTCCTCGATACTTCCGTTATAGCATAGAGCTACAACGAGTCAAATCCATAAGGACGGGAGGTGATAGAAGCTTTACCGGAATGTTCACATGTGTGTTAACAGATCTTCTATGTTTTAAAAAATGAAAAGAAAAGAAAAGAATGAATGAAAAGAGAAGAGTACAGTGAAACACAAAGAAGTGAGAAACATAGAAAAGAATATATTTGTGATTTTTGATATCTTGATAAAACAAAATAAAAAGGAAAGAAAACCCATAGCTATTAACTACTAATGGCTCCACTAACATGCTAATCTCTTAGTGATAGTTGCCTCACATGTATCCTTGGCCATCACTAGTCCTTGGTTCAAGAGCGTTTCAAAGCATGACCCATACGATAACTTTCACATCCAAACGCAACAAAACAAGTTCAAGCTACACTTAAACCATCAAAACTAAACATGAGTAAGCATGGAGTAAAGCAATGTTAGCTTATTAGAGAGTTAGGATGCTAGAGCATTAGATCCATCATCATGAGCCATCAATAGCTCTTGTAAAAGCAAGGCCAAGTAGAGGCTATTAGATTCATGTGGATTATCAAGTAAGAAGTTAGCAAGTTAGTTGTTAGTAGTTAGTTGCCATGAGAAAAAATTAGCTAAACATGTAAAAGGAGTTAGAGAGAAAATAAAGAGAGAACCTTTCATAGCTTGTCACCTTCTGTTACAAGCATGCTTACTTTCCAACCATGTATCACTCTCTCTCCTATTACAAGATCTAAAATAAATGAAAAATACAAAGAGAAAGAAGAAGAAGAACTACACTAAACCACCCTAAACTATAACATGAAAAGAAAACTACACTACTCTCTAGATTTCTCCCAATACAGAATACAAAGGGGGTATTTATAGGTAAAATGGCCACCAGAGGAACAGTATGGAGTCGCGCGTCAAATCTTGGCGTGTGGCTCCACAACAGAGCCGCAAAAATGTGGCTCTGGCCGCGTTTTCGCGGTCGTACTGTAGCCGCGCGCTGTCCTATCACGCCCCTGTCAGTTGCATGTCTCGGTTTCTGATTTTGGGTCTCTGAGTTTGACAGAATTGCCCTCCTAGGTCAATGGTTATCTTTATAGGCTTTTAATCACTAATTAAATGGTGATTTTGGGTCTTCTTCTTCATTTCATGCTATGGACCTAGAAACATGTAAGAGAGATATTACTAGCAGAATTTAATATTAAATAAATGTGAAGATGTGATACGAAATATGCAATTTTAGAGACTAATCAAGCCTTCATGCAAAATCAAAAATTTCACAAAAATCTGGGACTGAAATGGACCAAGAGTTCGGCCAACCAGCCATATATTTCGGCCAAGCAGCTGTGGACCCGTCAACGGGAATGTCAACGCAGAGGTCAACACGAGTCAAAAAGTATAGCACCAATACAACAAGAAGTTCAGCCAACCAGCCGAATTTTCAGCCTGCTGGCCGAACTATAGCTGTGGTTATGGATAGAATTTTCCCAGAAATTCGTGTAATTTTGGAAACTTAGGTTTTTTTTATTCGACTAGGGTTCCACTGCTCTCTGTTTTATATAAACTCCGCCAAGCCTCTTGTATCATAGATAATTTTTATCTCTCTTTGATTTGAGCGAAAAATCAATAAAATTTCTGCTATTAGCAATTAATTCTCAGAGTACTTTCAGCGAGGAATTCTTCATAAAGGCTTCAACTTTCTTGGTGCTCTCTTACCTTTCTTTTACCTTTCTTTTTATTTGATTTTATTTCATGATTTACTTCAATATTATGATGTGTTATATTTTCTTAGCCATGAACTAATTCTCCATAACTAGGGTATGATGTAGGTATGATATTGATGATATGAGATTATGTTTTATGCAAATACTCCTACGTGTTTATAACGTTTAAATCTTTTATTTGTTAAGTTGTTAATTTTGTGCTTTATGATACAACTGGTGCGCACAATTAATCAGAAGGTTAGGTTAGAGTCTGAAAGGAAATAACTTAGCAATAGCTTCTAGAATTAACAATCATAACTCGAAACGTTGAGAAGTAAGAGTTGTGCAGTCAAGTAGGAATATCCATCATACTTAATGCATCTTCTGACTAGCAATCTACTAGATTGAGAGATTGTAAATTCTAGATTTAAAAGATAGAATTGGTATTATTCGAGAGAAAGTACTAATTAGGATAGGTAATTCTGATTGTTAGCATGAGTAGGATGAATTAGCACAAGCATAATATTTTATCTGATTACAATTACTGAAATTATTACCCTAGTACTTTTCATATATAAAGCAAATATTTTTAGTAATAATTTATTCACAACATCTTCCAACTAAATTGATTATTCAAATAGAACTAGGAAAGAAAAAGTTGGTACTTGAAATAACAATCCTCGTGGGATGATACTCTATTCACTCTATGTTACTTATTAATGATTGGTACACTTGCCATTCGAATCACATCCAGTTTTTGACGTCGTTGCCGGGGATTGTATAATTTTCAAAACAATATCGATTACTGTTCTGCTTTGAATTCTGTCTGCAGATCTAATATAAAAATCTTTTTCTCTGTAGGTTACATGAAGTTCAATCTTAATAGAGCACAGAGTTCGGCCAGGTAGCCGAAATCCCAGCCAGGTAGCCGAATTCCTATTCTGAATGGAGTAGATTTTTATTCAGACTTACTGTTACTAGTAGATGAGACGTTCTAGAAGTATAGAACTCATAGAACCTGGAAATCGACAGAACCTTCAGGCGCTTGCTCAAGGAGAAACGAGATCAAGAAAAGGCGATGAAGGAACAAAACGAGAGAAAAACTTTGAGGAATTACGATGTTCCCTCTCTTACTGGAGCCAATTCATGCATTATTGCACCAACTATTCAAGCAAACAACTTTAAACTGAAACCGAGGTTAATTCAGATGGTGCAACACACATGTCAATTTGGGGGATTCCCACATGACGACCCCAATGAACACATCTTTAGTTTTCTAGAGATATGCGACACACAAAGGATTAATGGTGTGTCTCTGGAGGTAATAAAGCTGAAACCTTATCCTTTTTCCTTGAAGGATAAAGCGAGAACATTGTTCAATTTTTACCTAAGAATACCATAGCAATGTGGGATGAGATGGCAAATAAGTTTCTCACAAAGTACTTCCCTCCATTTAAAGCAGCAAAACTTCGAGATGAGCTCACAACCTTCACCTAACTTGAATCTGAAAGCATCTATGAAGCTTGCAAAAGGTACAAAGGATTGATCAAGAAAGTCTCACATCACGGACTTCCTACTTGGTTGGAAATCTAATTCTTCTACAATAGATTGAATCCAAATACCAAGATGATAATTGACATGGTTGCGAGAGGAGAACCCATGGGGAAGGAACGTGATGAGGCATACGACCTTTTTGAGGAAATGGCCTCAAAAAGCTACCAATGGCAATCAGATCGACCGATGCTAAGAAAGGCGGCCGGAGTACATGAGATAGACACAATCTCCGCAATACATGCACAACTTGCATTGTTAATAAAGAAACTTGATGCAACCAATCTAAGTACCATCCAAACTCAAAACCCTCCATATGATGCATTTGCTGCAGGGCTACCAACCAATGAAGGACAAGTTAGCAACTTTGGGTTCCTTTCAACCGAGCAGGCAAACTACGTGAACAACATTCAGAGGAACAAAAACCCCTATTCAAACACGTACACACCAGGTTGGAGGAATTATCCGAATTTAGGATGGGATGGTAACAACAACAATAGTACTCCAAGGGCGAATAACTTTCAGCAACAGCAAGCAACACCACCACCACCACAAGAAAAGAACCCAAACTTGGAGGAGGCAATGCAACAGCTCGCCGCCACTACACAAACATTCATGACCATCACAGACACTAACCTGAAGAACCAAGCAGCTACAATTCACAATCTAGAGGTGCAGATGAGTCAAATTTTTAGTCGTTGTCCAATCGACCACAGGGATCGTTACCAAGCAACATGGCGGTAAATCCCAAAAAACACGTCATGGCAATCACGTTAAGAAGTGAAAACGTTCTAGCACAGGACCAAGTCTCCAGAGAAGAAAACCCTACTCCAAAAGACACCGGAGATGAAAACTCAGAACAAGAGAAGGAGACAGGAGATGTACAGAGTCAGAGTTTAGCCAGCTAGCCGAAATCTCGGTCATGTAGCCGAACCCTGAAAGATTCTCAAGCTCTGCAAGATTCTACAGAGAAGTCAGTTATCAAGCCATATGTTCTCCCACTTCTATTCCCCTAGAAACACAAGCAAAAGACTACAGATAAGCAGTTTGTTCAGTTTCAGAATATGTTTAAAAACTGCATATTAACATTCCTTTTGTAGAGGCCCTAGCATAGATGCCTAAGTACGCAAAATTTATGAAAGAGATCCTAAGAATAAAAGGAAACTTGAGGATCATGAAACAGTAATGTTGAATGAAGAATGCAATGCTATTCTGCTAAACAAGCTTCCTCTAAAGCTTAAGGATCCAGAGAGTTTCACTAAACCTTGCACCATAGAAAATTCTTAGTTTGAAAAAGCCTTATGCGATCTTGGTGCCAGTATTAATTTGACGCCTCTTTCTGTGTTCAGGACCCTGGGGTTAGGAGAACCAAAATCAACTAGCGTATCACTTCAATTGGCGAACAGGGCCATCAAATACCCGAGAGGAGTAATTGAAGATGTGCTAGTAAAGGTGGAAAAGCTCTACTTCCCTGCAAACTTTATCGTGCTCGACATGGAGGAGGATAGGGAAGTACCTCTCATTTTGGGACGTCCATTTCTTACAACTGGCAATACATTAATAGATGTGCAACAGGGAAAATACTCTTCATAAGCAGGATGAAGAAGTCACATTCAATGTCTTTAAGGCGATGAAATATCCCTCCAACAACGATGAATGTCATTATATTGACATAATTGAGAAGGTGACACTAAAGTGTTTGAGAATGAGATTCCAGCATTACTACTTGAGGCATGCCTCATTCATTCAGCAACCATCACTGAGGATAATTTTAAAAGAAGAGAGTGTGCGAACTACTTGAAAGCAACAACATCATTGCCTAAGTATGGGAGGCAATAAATTGAAGAACTTGGAGTAAGTACTTCACCAGCTTCACCATCCATTCTGAAGGCACCTAAATTAGAGCTCAAGGAGTTACCACAACATCTAAGATATGCATTTTTAAGTAAAAATTCTACACTACCAGTAATTATTTCTTCTTCTCTGACAGGTGATGAGAAAGAGAAACTCTTGTGTGTGTGCTACGAGATCACAAATAGCAATTGGATGGACAATTGCAGATATAAAAGGTATAAGCCTCTCAGTTTGCATGCACAGGATCTTGATGGAGAAGAACTATAAACCTTTGATTCAGTCTCAATGCCGTTTGAACCCAGCAATGAAGGAAGTGGTAAGAAAAGAAGTGTTGAAACTTCTTGACACAGGTATGATCAATCCTATTTTTGATAAATTGGGTCAGTCTAGTTCAAGTTGTTCCAAAGAATGGAGGCATCACAGTGGTTAAAAATGATAATAATGAGCTAATACCAACTAGGATAATCACAAGGTAGAGAGTGTGTATGGACTATATAAAACTTAATACCGCAACCTGTAAGGATCATTTTCCCTTACCTTTACATTGACCAAATGTTAGAGAGACTTGCGGGCCATACATATTATTGTTTTCTAGATGGGTATTCAGGGTATAACCATATTGCCATAGCACCCGAAGACCAAGAAAAAATAACTTTCACATGTCCTTATGGTACAGGAGAATGCCTTTTAGTTTATACAATGCACCAGCTACATTTCAAAGGTGCATGATGGCTATCTTTCACGACTTGGTTGAGCGAATTATAGAAGTATTCATGGATGATTTTTCAATATTTGGCCCTTCTTTTGATGCATGTCTACATAATTTAAATCTAGTTTTGCAAAGATGCGAAGATACAAATTTGGTCCTCAACTGCGAGAAATATCATTTCATGGTGAAGGAAGAAATTGTGCTTGAACATCGCATATCTGAAAAAAGAATTGAGGTGGACCGTGTAAAGAATGAAACCATTGAAAACCTACCACCTTCAACAAATGTGAGAGGCGTGAGAAGCTTCCTAGGAAATGCAAGATTTTATCGACAATTTATCAGGGGCTTCTCTAAAATTGCAAAACCTTTCTGTAACTTATTAATGAAAGGTGCACCATTTAACTTTTGCAATGATGGTTTTCAGGCATTCGAGTTATTGAAGGAGAAATTGATCACTGTACCAATCATAGTGGCACCAGATTGGAGTCTACCTTTCGAAGTAATGTGCGCTGCTAGTGATTACACACTAGGAGCTGTACTGGAATAGAGATGGAGTAAGATCTTTCAAGTAGTATACTACGCGAGCATGACATTAAATGAGGCACAACAGAATTACACAGCAACGGAGAAAGAATCACTTGTTGTGGTATTTACTTTTGATAAATTTTATTCTTATCTGATTGGATCCAAAGTAGTTGTGTTTACAGATTATTCTGCTCTCATATATTTGCTTGTAAAGAAAGAGGCCAAACCAAGATTGATAAGATAGTCCTTACTTCTCCAAGAGTTTGATTTGAAAATTTGAGAGAAGAAGAGGGTGGAGAATCTTGTGGCAGATATCTTTCTCGCATTGAGCAAGAAGAGGAGGACTCTAATGAGATCCTCATTGACGATGCTTTCCCTGATGAATATTTGTTGAGTATCACTGCTAATTCACCACCTTGGTACGCTCCCTTCACAAATTTCTTAGCATGTGGTGTTTTTCCTCCTGATCTTTCGTTCCAAGATAAGAAAAAATTTCTAGCAGCTGTCAAATACTACCAGTAGGATGATCCAATTCTCTACAAATACTGTGCAGATCAAATTATGCGAAGATGTGTGCCCGAGAACGAGATGGAAAGCATTTTGTATCATTGTCATGCTAGAAAAGTTGGAGGTGATTTTGGTGCAACCAAGACAGCAGCAAATGTATTACAATCAGGATTTTATTTGCCTACGCTGTTTAAGAACGCTTATGCTTATGTTAAGGCATGTGATGCATTTCAAAGGACGGGAAATATTTCAAGACGTAACGAGATGCCTCTCAACAACATCCTTGAAGTTGAGTTGTTTGATATGTGGGGTATAGATTTCATGGGCCCCTTTCCATTCTCATTCTCCAATTAGTACATTCTGGTGGCAGTTGATTATGTTTCGAAATAGGTATAAGTTGTTGCTTTACCTTTCAATGATGCACGTACGGTGATAAAATTTTTGAAGAAAAACATATGTACAACACCAAGGGCGATCATTAGTGATGGTGGGAAGCATTTTTACAATCACCAATTCAAGACCCTTTTGATTAAATATGGAGTAAAGCACCGTGTGGTCACACTATCCACCCACAAGCAAGTGGCCAAGTGGAAGTTTTCAATAGAGTACTCAAGTGCATCTTGGAGAAAACGGTTAACATGTCACGACGTGATTGGTCAGTGAAGCTCGATGATGCTTTATGGGCATATCAGACTGCATTCAAGCCACCAATTGGGATGTCCCCCTACCGAATGGTCTATGGTAAGGCATGTCACCTTCCAGTTGAGTTGAAACACAAGGCTTATTGGGCAATGTAATTACTCAATTTTGACATGCAAGTGGTGGGAGAGAAAAGGATGTTACAAATCAATGGATGGAAGAATTTCCCAATAATGCTTATGAGAATGCAAGGATTTACAAGGAGCGGACCAAACATTGGCATGATAAGCATATTATGTCGAGAGATTTCAAAAAGGGGCGGAAAGTACTACTCTTCAATTCTCACCTCCATCTATTTCTAGGCAAGGTACGTTCGAGATAGTCGGGTTCTTTTGAGGTAACCTAAGTACTACCACATGGAGCAATTAAAATTCATAGCCCGATAAAGGGGACGTTCAAGGTAAACGGCCAACGACTCTAACCATACATGGAAGGCGACTTCACCAAACACAACGTTTCCTTCCTCCTAGATGAGGCACCTTAACGTGCAGTAGAAAGTCTAGCTAATGACTACAACTTAAAGCACTTCTTGGAAGGCAACCCAAATTTTCAAACTTCTTTTATTATTTTTCTATTTTTAATTTTCTTTAGTACTATGTCTTCTGTATGTTAGGTACCCACCTTTGTAGACTAATTCAATACTCCCAGATGAGTCACAAAATCACCACAATATAGGCACCAGAAGACAGAACATCAAAGGACCTGAAGTTCAGCACAGTGGCCAAATTTTCAGCCAGCCAGCCGAACTCTGGTGGGCATTTGATCAGGAATCTTCCAAGTGTAAACTTTTCAAATTATCTATTTTTCTGGGTCTGTTTCCAAGATATGTGGTTTCCAAAATTAATTTGTTTTGTGAAAAATAAGATCTTGATCTAAATATGGATTTCTTTTTCAAATTTGAAAATTTTCGGGTGATTCTCAATCCTAATTTTGTGCATGGGGACATAGCGCAATTTAGATATGGGGGTAGGGGTCAAATCTTTTGAATTTTTTTGAAATCTTTCCTTAATTTTTTTAACTTTATCCTTTCCTTGTTTTTATCTTCTTTATTTCATTTTCTTTACAAATTCAAAAAAAAAAATTCAAAATTCGAATTTCAAAACTCTCATCCTTTTCCAAGAGCATTCAGTTCCCAACATCTGCTAAGATTCCAAATTTGAATTTGAAATTCAAATGAAAGGTAGTTTTGCGATAAGGGTATACACATTTTCTATATAAACTAACTTCAACCTTCTTTTATTTCTCACAAATCCGAGTCCAATCTCTCAAACCAGAGTGTTTTACAGCCAGGAGAAGGAGTTTCAGAGATCTCAGCCATCAAATCTGTGAAGTTCAAGGCAGAAGTTTAGCCAGGCAGCTGCAATTTCGGCCAAGTAGCCAAATTTAGCAGGATATTTTCCCTGAATTTTTCAGGGACAGTAAGTGTTATATCTTCCATCTTTTATAGTTCTCGGTTTTCTGTAAGTTCATCATGTCTAAGATCTTTGCTGAGCATAATTTTTTTCTTGTATTCGAAGCATTTGGGATGTACTTTCTGGATCAAATAAGGGCTAGGAATTGGGATTATTTGTTGCATGCTAATACTTATGAATTTTATATTCCTGCCCTAGCACTAGAGTTTTATGATGGGTTTTCAGAAAATAACATTGATAGGAATCAAGGAATAATTGAAGTAAATTGGAGAGGGGAGATGAAAATCTTACATTTACAAACTATTTCTGAACTTACAGGTATTTCTATTGTGAAAAGAGGAACTCAAGAATCAGGGAACCTAGGAAACTACATTCACTTAATGAGAGAACATTGCAAGGTATCTCAAGGGGGTGGTATTAGCTATAAAACATTGTATAGGAATGTGTATGCATTACGTAGATGGTTGAATCGTAATGTCTTGGGTATATCACATGTTTCATCTTTTTACAACTAAGTTTTACACATTGCCTACGTTTTAATAACTAAAGAAAAAGATTTTTCATGTGCTACACATTATTAGACACCATTGCTAGCACTAAAGATAAAAGAAAGATCTTTTTGTCACTACCCATTCTTGTCACACAAATTTGCAAGAAATGAATGCTTGAAGATGAATTTAATCATTTCTTCATCTTGTAATGCTTCAGTGCAAATTGATTAGGTACCTTCCATGATACAAGAACATGTCCCAGTTGCATCATCATCATCTAATGAATGAAAGAGGAGGAGGATGAATTCTTTAATCAACAACCACCCGAAGATAATCATGCATTTATGTATTTAATTTAAGAGGGGATAAAAGAACATACAAGTTGATAAAGGAAAAGAAGAAAAAAAAAACTAAAGAGTCACATTTTAGGAGGACATGTTCTGAAGGTGGTAGTAATAGCATGGGAAAGAGAGGGAGGCATGCTTGAGGGGAATTGTATAGTACGATTTTTTTTGTTTGTTTTTCATTTTATTTCCTTCTTATTGTAAAAAAATTGTGGTAAGTTGACCTAGTTGTAAGGGATTTAGTAACCATATAATTTGAATTGGATAATGAATATCACTTTGATGGAATTTTAAAGTCTTTGAGTAGAGATGAAAAATTTTAAAATATTATTGTCATCTAGATTTTATCCATGAGAATATGCATCTTATCTACACTTACACATTGGTTTAAACTTGGTATGATGAGGATAACTTAATAACTAAATAATAATAAGAATCTTAACTATTGATTAGTTAGATACTTTGGCCTCATGAAGCCTTGGTATTTACGCGAAAAAATAGTTAGGTAAGAGAATATATATATATATATTAACAAGTCTAATAATCAATTAGTTAGGTATCTTGGCCTAAAGAAGCCTTGATATTTATACGAAAGAGAATTAGATTAGTTATATATATATAGAAAAAAAAAAGAAATGCTTAAAGGGCAACGAAGTGGTAATACTTTGAAACTTCTACATTATAAAAAAAGTAAAATATTTTAAGTATGTAAGTAATCAAAATCCCAAGTTAAGAGCTATACACATTCACGAAGATGCATAGGATCAGAAAACTTAGGAAAGATAGTGATATAGGTTAAGATTTGAAAATCTCTATGAAGTAGATGAAAGAATTCTTGAAAAATGATTGAACTTGATAATGAGAGTTTATGGTAACTGGAGAACTTATATATTAGTGATGTTTACCACTCCAAAAATATTTTATCTTTCTTTAATTTCATCTTTTCTTTTTCTATTTTCTTTATTTTTGATTATCCTTATTTTTTATTATTCTTTTTATTTTAATCTCTTCTCATCTTTTAAATTCTTTCACCGAATTTGGTGGGTGTAACTTACAGAAAACCCTCATTAGACAATACTCGTCCACTAGGGTAACTGAGGGGTTTAACGGCTTGTTGCATATGCTAAGTGCAATCATGAGTCCTACGAAAGTGGATTAGGATTTTATTTTTAGGATTTTTAATTTTTCTTTTTCATTTTAGATTAGGATCTTGCTCGAGGACTAGCAAAAAGTAGGTATGAGGGTGTGATATGTGTGCTTCATATACATATTTTACATCACTTTTTATGCCTATTATTTGTCATATTTAATATTGCATGGGTATTTTATTAGTATTATTTTGTAGATTTTAGGTCAAAAGCAAAATTAGAAGAAAAGAGCGAAAATTGACGAATTGGCGATATCAAATGAACAAAAGAGATGCAGATCAGAGATCTGAAGCAGAGTTGGACAGAGCCTTCATACAAAATCAGAAATTTCACAAAAATTTGGGACTGAAATGGACCAAGAGTTCGGCCACCCGGCCGTATATTTCGGCCAAGCAGCTGTAGACCAGTTAACAGGAATGCCCACTCAAAGGTTAACACGAGTCAAAAAGCGGAGCGCCAATACAGTAAGAAGTTCGGCCAGCCAGTCGAATTTTTCGGCCAGCTGGCCGAACTAAAGCGATGCTTATGAATAGAATTTTTTTCAGAAATTCTTGTAATTTTGGAAACCTAGGTTTTTAATTCAACTAGGGTTTTACTGCTCTCTGTTCTATATAAACACCGGCAAACCTCTTGTATCATAGACAATTTTTATCTCTCTTTTATTTGAGTGAAAATCAATTAAATCTATGTTGTTAGCCATTAATTCTCAGAGTACTTTCAGCGAGAAATTCTTCATAATGGCTTCATCTTTTTTGGTGCTCTCTTACCTTTCTTTTACCTTTCTTTTTATTTGATTTTATTCCATAATTTATTTCAATATTACGATGTGTTATATTTTCTTAGCCATGAACTAATTCTCCATAACTAGGGTATGATGTAGGGATTGTATTGATGATATGAGATTATATTTTGTGCAAATACTCCTACTGTTTTATAAAATTTAAATCTTTTGTAAGCTAAGTTGTTAATTTTGTGCTTTATGATACAATTGATGCACACAATTAATCAGAAAGTTAGGTGAGAGTCCGAAAGGAGATAACTCAGCAAAACCTTCTATAATTAACAACCATAAATCGAAACGTTGAGACGTAAGAGTTGTGCAGTCAAGTAGGAATATCTATCATACTTAATGCATCTTCTGACTAACAATCTACTAGATTGAGAGATGGTAAATTCTAAATTTAGAAGATAGAAATGGTATTATTCGAGAAAAGTACTAATTAGGATAGAGAATTTCGATTGTTAGCATGAGTAGGATGAATTAGAACAAGCATAATATTTTATCTGATTACAATTACCGAAATTATTACCCTAGTTTTTTTTCATATATAAAGCAAAATTTTTTAGTAATAATTTATTCACAACTTCATCCAACTAAATTGATTGTTCAAATAGAATTAGGAAAGATTAAATTGGTACTTGAAATAACAATCCTCATACTTGTCAACGATTGGTACACTTGCCATTCGAATCACATCAGGGCTCTGAAACTTCTTCCCATGGTTCCTCTAAATTATGAGTTGAGGCGCTTCAATAGCTCTCTTAGTTGAATACTAGTATGAGCACACAAACTATATCAAGCATGTATAAATATGAGCAAGAATAACAATGCAAGATATAAGGAGAGTAGAGAGTGAAAGATCTAAACGCAAACACCAAGATATATTTTGAAGTTCGAGCCACTGCTCTATGTTCCCTCCTTCATAAAGAAGGATTTTCACTATCAACTAAGGATCCTCCACAAAGGGACCTCCACCGAGGAATTACACCGTCTACAAATAAGGAGTACACAACTCCAACTCTCATACCTCTACACAAGAGGGTAGGCACAAAGTCAAGCACAAAGCAAAGAAAGAATTACAATCTTGGTCATCCAATGATTACAAACAACATACAAAACCTCTCACAAATAAGATCCAAGAGGATAGATTTGCAATGAAAGGCTCAAGTATGTGAGTGCATAAAGTTTTTGAATAAGAAACACAAAGGAAAAACTCTTGAAAAAACTCTTGAAATGATAGAGAAATGAAAACTAGAAACTAGATTTCTCAAAATTTATTTTTCTTTGATTTTTCTAAAACTTTGAAACAAAACAAAGATATAGATTTGAGGTACAAAAACTTGTTTAAAAACTCTTTAGAAGATGGGTAAGAAAGCACTAGAAAACTGATAAAATTTCTCTGTAAAATCATTGTGAAAACCAGTCCCAAAGATCCCCTTTTATAGCCTCTTCAGAAACTAGCCATTGGGGTTCAGAACTAGGCCTAACTGGCTTGGTCAGTCGACCGCCCGGTCCACCGGCTAACGGTCAATTTTCTGACCGTTGGGGTTGCCGGTCGATCGCACCCAAGCCAGGCTCTGTCAGTCGACCGGTCGATAGACCGCGACCCAACAGAGACAAACTGTCTCTCAGTCGGTCGACCGACCTGGTCGACAGCATATGCTCGTGAACACTGTGCATGTCGGTTGACTGGTCGGTCGACCGAGCATTGCTTCGGTCGACCGCAAGCAGCCCAAAGAACATGTTTTTAAAAAATGAAAACTTGGACTTGTAAAACCCTTAAAATTCAATTAAATCACATAAATTTCACAAAAATAAGTTCATGTAAATAAATTGAAGTACAAATATGTGTGATTAAAAATCAACACATATTACAAACATGTGAACTATTTTTGAGGTATAAAAAGTAAAGCTTTAAACCAAAAATTATATTTTCCAAAAATCCAAACATTGAAATGAAAATCTGATTTTTCTACAAAATTGTATAAATACAAAAATAAGATATTGAAGCATAATGTGTATGGAAAGAATCCAATACACATAGTAAATGAATATAGACTTGTTTTTGACAATAATACCAAAATAAGTTTTGATAAAAATAAAACTTAAACACATGAACTAGATACATCAAAATAATTTGTCTAAGCATTTGAAGCATAAATGCATATGGATGAAATTTAATACACATATAAACCAAGTAAACTTGTTTTGATGGAATCTATTCATGAAAACTGATATATGTATACTTGAAACTCAAAACTTCATATTTGTTAAACTGAAACACAAGATTTAAAACTCGTTTCTATGAGTTTTATGTAAACCAAGTAAACATAAACTTTTGAAATTAAAACAGTTAAATCGAAAACCAAACTATAAACTTATCTGTGTGAACTTGAGCAATTCAAAACTATTCTATTCTTATACAAGATCTAAACTAAACAACTAAACAAACCTAAACCAAAGTTTTCTTGTCGATCTTCTTCTCCAAGACGACTCGATCCAAACACGACCGAAGAGCTTGACTCCATCTTGAGTACTTGATGCGATTCTGATGCGCGAGCTCTTGAATCAACACACGTGATAGCTTCAAATCTTGACTTCGAGTCTTTTGTTGAAGCTAAACACCAATAATGATCTTAATCTATATCTGAAACTTAATAAACACATAATCATTAGTAACATAACTTCCTAAGTTAGTCATCATGAAAAGTAGAGTGAAAGGCCTACGGGCCAACAATCTCCCCTTTTATGAGATGATAAAACTTATGAGGTTATATATGCATGAATTAAAGATAAGCTTCATAAAAGCTCTCCCTTAACTCATGCATAGCATAAAATAAACAAATATTCAATGTAAGCGTATGATGATACCAAACATAACAATCATATGGATATACAATGTTAGCTCTAGGTGCCAAATGTATACAAAGGATATATATTTATGGCAAACTCTTGATACCAATTGAATATTCAATATAAACTCTAGATGCTAAATGATAAAGAATATATATTCATTGTAACTGCTAAGTAGATACCAAATAAAAAGTATATCAATACAATCGCTAGCTAGATACCAATATATCAAAACATGATATCAAAAACTAGATATCAAAACAAAATAAAATATATGCATAAAACTAAAAACATGCATATATAAACTAAATCATTCTCCCCGTTTTATCAATCATCAACAAAGGAGAAAAATACCAATTGATAATATATATCAATTAAAAATAAAAACATATATTAATTGAAAATACACCAATTTAAAAAAAAATATTTGATACAAAAAAATATATTAATTGGAAAACAACATGAATATATAAAAAATTATATTAATTAAAAATAAATAATTCATGAAATCAGTATTTTTGAATTCTAAACTATTTTGCAATACAGATACAAATTGTAAACAATTGATACCAATATGGAAAATATAAGCATTTTCTAAAACAAAAAAATTTTCTCAAAAAGCGTGGGAGTAAGATATCAATTGAAAATAAAATTAAGAAATTTTTCTCCCCTTTTTTGAAATACCATCAAAAACAAATGCATAAGCTTGTAAAAGATACCAATTAACATTTAGAACTAAATCAAGCTTAGCATAAAGCATTTTGTGCTTTAATCTAGCACAAGAAATCATATATATGTATATGTATGACCAGAGCAATTGAAATATGATGGATACATATATAAGAAAACATGAGTATACAAAAATGAAAATATCATTAAGAATCATGTATAACGTCCACTCTATCATGCACATGTTTAAAGAGATATTCAATTTGAGCATACAAGGCATGATCTTCCAATCAACCGCCCTTGTAGAGTAAAAGTTTTCAAAAATAATGTTTTGAAAATAATTTAGCATAGGTTGAAAACTCTACCAATTGAAGAATAAAGACTAGTTTAAAAGTAATTTTGAAAATTAGTACGAAACCATTCAAGTAAGGAATAAAACATGTATATATCTTATAAAAATATGCTAAATATATAATAATTGACACTCAAAAATCTATGAAGCACATATAGGCTCATGAATCAAAACCATGTAAACAAAAGATATATCGAGAGTGCAAGAATCATGTAAGAAACATATACATGGAGATATGGCAATGAATTTCAATTTTAAACAAGTAAAATTCCTTTTTATAAACATGAAATATGAAAAATTCTATTTTCATCAAAAACTAACCAAACTTCAAGGCATATGTATGTTTTGTCAAAACTAAAACATACATATTTATCTAAACATGAATTGAGTTTACAATAGAGTATATGACATATAACTTAGGTGACTCAAGGATACAACATGTATATTATATAGTTTTGACAAAATCTACACATATATGAAGCTAAAACATTTTCATGAAAATATGTATAAGAGTGATATAAAAACAAGTAAAGAAGTACAAGTATAACTAGGTTATCCAAATACATGTAATGAGTACACATGAGCAATAAAGCACCCAACCATACAAATCAAGTGTAGCTCGCTAATTGTATGGGCATAAGCACAAGTTTTAAAGAAAGTTACATCTAAACATGTATTCGAACATGATATGCGCAAAATATCAAAACATGATTAATAAACAAATATGATCATTAGCATAAATGCAAGTATTGTTAACACTAAGATATACACAATAGCTAAATAATAATGAGAATACAAAAATATAACTCTATATAAACATGAGTGAATCTCAAAGACTATATATGTATATCACAGTCTAATAATCATTGCATTTAAATCTAATGAGCATGAAAAACAAGATATTCTAAAAACATCAATTTAAAAACATATACAAGCATAAACATAATATGCTAAAAACATAAAATAGAAGTTAGAAATAGTTACCAAAACTGATTGAACTAATCTCCAGTTCTCCAAACATGGTGGTCCTCCTACCAAAATATTTTTGATAGTGATGCATCCAATATAGTATTCATCAAGCTCAAACGTATTTACCACCAAGGCACCAAGTCTCTCACATCTTGTGAGAGCCCACACCTACATCAAGAGAAATAGAAGAGATTTTTGGTACCTAAACTTTCTTGGGTCTACCGGGGTTAGCACCTCTCCTAACCCAAACGTGTTTACTTGCAAAATTTAAAGCATGTATTCTATCATAATAAAACTTTGTAAGGTGGCCCTTACGACCACAATGTGTACAAGTGTACACTCTAGTATACATGGTGTCATGTGTGTGAACATGAGAAGCATGTGTATGCCGTGAATTATGTGCATGTATATATGGAGCATGTTTCTTCCAAAACATGGATTCCAATCTGTGTGGTTCAAGGCACATTGGCTCAAAAGTGGAGCCCAAATAATCTGCACTCTTCTTCAAAATTCAAATTACATTACCAATGCTTGAAGAAGATATGAAGTATGCATGAGAAACAACATTCTTAATGCTAGAGGGTAAAACAATTGAATCATGACAAACATGAGAAGCAAAATCATTTTTCAAAGAAACGTTTTCTAAAGAAATACATTCCAATTCTTTAGAAATCAAAACAGTCTTGTTTTTTAAAGAATCATTTTCTTTTAATACAAAATCAAGTTTTGAAGACAAAACATCATTTTTCTTCAAAACAATATCCAAATCATTTTTATTTTTAAACATTTTATTTTCTTTTAAAACAAGATCAAATTGAGTTTACAAAGAATCCCTTTCATTTGAAACCTCAACCTTCTCTTTCAAAACTAAAATCAAGTTTTGAAGATAAAGAATCAATTTCATTTGAAATCTCCTCTTTTTTCTTTCAAAATACAATCTAATCTAAAAGTTAAAAACTCATTTTCTTTCTTCATTTTTAAAATCATTTTCTTCAACAATTTGTTTTTTTTCTAACAAGTTTTCGCGAAACATGTAAAGCTCTTCATTCAAAGCATGAACGTCCATACTTCTATCATAATCATTGGAAGAGCCAGCACAATCATCAAGATGAGAATCCGAAGTTACCTCAAGGGAGTCATTCCCTTAGACTATGTAGCACGCTTCGTCGGACTCATCTCCAATAGGCTCTTTCTCCACATTGTTAGATGCTTGTTCTTGAGAGAGGTCAATGTATTCCACACTGCAAAAGCAGAATCGCAATGAGAAATCATAGATAAATAATCTTTACTTAGTGATTGCCTAAGTGCAATCAATGCTTGTGCATTAGCCTCTAAATACTTGTCATTACTAATATTGAATTTTTGGTAGTGGCAAAGTAAACATGCAATCTTAGGGCTTTTAGGTAAGCACTCAATTTAAATTTTCACATGTTAATGTTGAAAACATAAAACATGGGTGGTGCAAGATAATCCATGAGTGCAATAAATGAATGTGTGCAAAACAAATATATAGATTAGCAAAAGAGGATCACACTCGTAGGTGATTAAACTGAATATCAGGAACGCAGACTCTGATACCAATTGAAAAATACACCTAGAGGGGAGTGAATAAGTGTAGTGCTAATCTGATGAGAAATGATGCTGAATTAAAACTTTTACACAAACACACAATGTATAACCAAGAGTGAGTTCAAATTTCCGGTGAAGGGCTCTGGAACTTCTCCTCACGATTCCTCTAAATTATGAGTTGAGATGCTTCAATAACTCTCTTGGTTGAATACTAGTGTGAGCACACAAACTATATCAAGCATGTATAAATATGAGCAAGAATACCAATAAAAGATATAAAGAGAGTAGATAGTTGAGAGAGAAAGATCCAAATACAAACATCAAGATATGTTTCGAGGTTCGAGCCACTGCTCTACGTCCCCGCCTTCACACAGAAGGATTTTCACTATCCACTAAGGATCTTTCACAAAGGGACCTCCACTAAGAAATTACATCGTCTACAAATAAGGACAACTCTAACTCTCACTCCTCTATACAAGAAGGTAGGCACAAAGCCAAGCACAAAACAAAGAAAGAATTACAATTTTGGTGATCCAATGATCACAAATAAAAGCTTAGTGATCCCAAAGACTACAACAAAACCTCTCATAAATAAGATCCTAGAGGATAGATTTGCAATGAAAAGCTCAAGTATGTGAGTGCACAAAGTTTTTGAAAAAGAAACACAAAGGAAAAACTCTTAGGAAAACTCTTAAAATGATAAAGAAACGAAACTTGGAAACCAATACTTGTTTTTCTTTAATTTTTCCAAAACTTTGAAATAAAATACAGATATAGATTTGAAGCACAAAAACTTGTTTAAAAACTCTTTAGAAGATGGACAAAAAAGCACTAGAAAACTGGTAAAATTTCTCTTGTAAAATCATTATGAAAATCAATCCCAAAAACCCCCTTTTATAGCCTCTTCAGAACTAGCCGTTGGGGCTCAGAACTAGGCCAAACTGGCCTGTCGGTCGACTGGGCAGTCGACCGGCCAACGGTCAATTTTCTGACCGTTGGGTTGTCGGTCGACCGCACCTAAGCCAAGCTCTGTCGGTCGACCGCGTCCCAACAAAGACAAACTGTCTCTCAGTCGATCGACCGACCCGGTCGACCGCTATAGGCTCGTGTACATTGTGCACGTCGGTCGATCGATCGGTCGACCGAGCCTTGCTTCGGTCGACCGGTCGGTCGATCACAAGAAGCCCAAAAACAGAGGTTTAAAGAATAAAAAGATGGACTTGTAAAACCCTTAAAAATTTAGTTAAATCCTATAAATTCCACAAAAATAAGTTTATGTAAATAATTGAAGTACAAATATGTGTGATAAAAAATCAAGTCATATTACAAACATGTGAACTATTTTTGAGGTATAGGAATTAAACCTTTAAATCAAAAACTGTATTTTTTAAAAATTCAAACATTGAAATGAAAATCAGATTTTTCTACAAACTTGTATAAATACAAAAATGAGATATTGAAACATAGTTGAAGCATAATGTGTATGGATAGAATCCAATACACATAGTAAATGAATATCTTATTTTTTGACAATAAATACCAAAATAAGTTTTGATAAAAATAAAACTTAAACACATGGACTAGATACATCAAAATAAGTTGTCTAAATATTTGAAGCATAAATGCATATGGATGAAATCCAATACACATATAAACCCAGTAAACTTGTTTTGATGGAATCTATCATAAAAACTGCTATGTGTATACTTGAAACTCAAAACTTCATATATGTTAAACTGAAACACAAAACTTAAAACTTGTTACTATGAGTTTTGTGTAAATCAAGTAAACATAAACTTTTAAAACTAAAACGATTAAACCGAAAATCAAACTATAAGCTTGTGTGTGTGAATTTGAGCAATTCAAAACTATTCTATCCTTACATAAGATATAAACTAAACAACTAGACAAACTTAGATCAAAGTCTTTTTATCGATCTTCTTCTCCAAGATGACTCGATCCAAACACGATCTGAAGAGCTTGACTCCATCTCGAGTACTTGATGCGATCTTGATGCGCGAGCTCTTGAATCAACAGACGTGATAACTTCGAATCTTAACTTCGAGTCATATTTTGATCTATATCTGAAACTTAATAAACACAAGATCATTAGTAGCATAACTTATAAGTTAGTCATCATCAAAAATAGGGTGAAAGGCCTTCGGGCCAACAGTTCAAATACTTGTTTCAATCCAAGAGAGCTATTGAAGAACTCAAATTTTAATCTAGAGGAATCTTAGGGAGACATTTTATAGCCCCACTTGGAATTCAGCTTCACTCTTTGGATATCACTTGTGATTAATTTAAATTAGTGTAAAAGTTTTTAATTTTGCATTATTTGTCATTAGATTAGCACTATACCTATTCACCCTCCTAGGTGTACTTTCAGATGAGGCCCCTTCCATCGTCCCACTAACACTCTCCATTTTGGTTAAAGCCTTAAAGCTTTGCCATCAGAACTCCTTCATGTTTCTCCTTGCCGATGTCTCTCGTCGATGAAAGTCTTGGCCTGTCTTGAAACCCTGATTTGCTGGTTGCCTGCCCGCTGATAAGATGGGTCCTCCGATCCTCAAGCTCCAGTCACCACCTGTGGCAGAGATCCTTCATTCATCGGGCTTGCTTACTCAATCGTTGATCCTCTCCCCCTCTCTCTGAGGGGGGACCTTTTTGCTTCCCCTTGTCAATAGACGTTAAATTTCTTTACTCCCTACAATATCTTGATTATTGAAAGAACTAAAAAATTTGCTTCTTACATCTAGGGTTTGTTTGTCGTTGACATTAAGATTTCAAAATTTCTAGAGTTAAGTTTTCTTACTTCAAAAAACTAATTTGATGCCCGTTTGACATATGTTTCTAGATTATTAGGCCGTAGTTTGTGTACATCTAAAGGTTAAAAGTTAGCCTTAACTGTAGTTTAGAAAATTCAGTTAGACTGGACAATTGTCCTAACAATTCCAGAGTTAAGTTTAGAATGAACTCCTAACAATTGTCCAAGTCCAATTCGAGAATCTCGAACCAATAACAAACCCTATGGTTTCGTTACTCTTTGAGGTTAAGTTTTTTGAATTTCAGTTTTCTAAAGTTAAGTTCTCTTACTTTAAAAGACTAACTTGATGCCCATTTGACTATAATTCCTAAATTGCTAAACTATAGTTGACTACCTCGAAAGGATAAAAGTTGGCCTTAACTGTAGTTTAAGAAAATTCAGTTAAACTGGATTTTGTTTTACCCCAAAATTTGTTTGGTGTGAAGGCATTATGACTGTTCATGCCATCACTCTAGATAAGCATGACGTTTTGGTAGTTGGGAATCTGTCTTGACTTAGTAAAATAAATATCGAACTTTAGAATCTACCACCAAAATTCACTCGTATTAGATACCAAATCCATGTATTCCTCTGAAATACAATATGTGAACCAGTAATAATAACTAGTGGCTATTACTTTAGTGCTAAGTAAATAATTAATCATAATAATTAATAGTAAATTATCATTTATTCATAATTAGTAATCATACTAATTTTTATTAACTACTAGTAATCAATTAACAATAAGTAATAACCAATAATAATTACTTTAGTGTTCATTAAAAAATAGGAAAAGTTTGCTACAACCACCTTGTTGGCCCAAAGGCCTTCCACCCTAGTTTTGATGATGATTAACTCATGTAGTTATGTTTACTAATAATCTTGTATTGTTTAAGTTTCAGATCATTAACCAAGATATTAGTTTTGGTGATAGCTTCAACAAGAGGTGTTTGGAAGCTTATCATGGTGATTCCGGTGCCAAAGCTTAAAGATCATACCTTTGCACTCGGTGGATCGCGTTTGGGAGCAAGTCTACTTGAAGATGGAAGATCGTCAAGAGACTTAAGTATCCTAGTTTAGACTATGAGTTTTAGATCCATTTGTAAAGTTTAGAATAGTTGATATGCTCAAGTGCACAAACACACACGTTTTCATGATTTGGATTTTGGTTTTCATGAATAGTTTGATCAAAACAAGTTTACATGTTTTATATGTATATTAGATGTGCTCTATATACATACATGCTTATATGACTTATACAAACTTAGTTTGACGTACCTATTCATATAGTTTTATGTTTTGGTATAAAACATGTTTTGAATTAAAGAACAAAAACTGTGATATATTTTGTGAATGTATATTGGACCTATGTCCATATGCATCATGCTTAATAATGTTCAAATATCATGTTTTTGTATTTCTATAAAGTTTTAGGAAAATCAGATTTCCTATTGAAAAATCAAGTTTGATAAAAATACAAGTTTTGGTTTTTGATAAAATGGCAAGACACAAAAATGAATTGATATGATTGATAAATGTCTTGAAAATTTTTATCACATGTTTATGTTTCAATATAAAATGTTAAAACAAGTTTTATAGAATTTTCAGAAAAAGATAAAAGATTTTCCCAAATTTTCTGATCTTATTTTTGTGCTGACAGGCTGGTCGGTCGACCGGGACGGTCGACCGCACCAAGGGACGGTCGACCGCACCGGTCGACCGGCGTGCACAGACTTGTGCACGTCTGCAGCACAGTGGTCCGGTCGACCGGACGGTCGACCGCTGCAGAGAGTTCTGCTCTCTGTTAGTTTGGGTCGACCGGGCGGTCGACCGGTAGCTCCAACGGGTCAAAATATGACCGTTGGACGGTCGACCGGCCGGTCGACCGTTGCCTGTCAGAGCTGCCAGCTCAGCTCTAACGGCTAGTTTCTGGTTTGGCCTATATAAACCCCATCTCTTTTGGGATTTTTGCCAAGTTTTTTAAGAGAAAAAATTCCAGTTTTCTGAAGTGTTTAAAAGAGTTTTAAAAGAGTTTTTGGGCTTTAAAACTTCTCATCTTTATTGTTTTGGGTTTTTGGAAAATCAAAGAAAACTAGGGTTTGGGATTTTGATTTGATCTTGCATTTTCTATCTTTTACAAGAGATTTCCCAAGTAGTTTTCTTTGTTGCTTGTTTCCAAAAACACCTAGTTTCCACACTTGAGCTATCATACTATCCTAATCTATTAGGATCTTTGTTTTGTGGAAAAGAGAGAAAAAGAGAAGTGTTTGAGGTTAAGCCTCTAAGTTGTAAACCCTCCTTGTTTTGTTGTATCCCTCTTCGGTAGAGGTGATCGGAGTGGTATTGGTTTGGATCCCTCTTTGGTAAAGGCGATTGTGTTGTAAACCTCTTCGGTAGAGGTAGTGGTGTTTGTTGTTGGCTACGGGCCGTATCCCTCTTCGGTAGAGGTGGATTGTGGTTGTATAGCCTCGGTGGCTTTGTAAGGTTGAGAGAGGAGTTCGGTACTCCTATAGTGGATTGGAAATCCTACACGGTGGTGTAGGCGGGGATGTAGAGTTGGGTACTCGAACCTCGAAACAAATCTTTGTGTTAGCGTTTGATCCAATTTCTCTCAACTCTACTCTTTTTACTTTGTACAAGCATCATTTCATTCAAGCATCATTCTTTCATTGCATACATATCTTATACATTGCTTGTGTTGCCTTGCATCTTTTATATTGCAATTCATTCTTATATGCTTGGCTTGATTGTGTGTATTTCATATTGCTTGGATTGCTTGTGTGTGTGTGCCTAACTTATACTCATCCAACAAGAGCTTCACATAGCACCTCAACCCATTTCAAGGGGAATCAAGAGGAGTTAGTCCAGAGCCTCGCAAGGGGAATTCGGCTACACTTGTTGTATTGTATTAGTTTGTGTATAATTTGCATTAGCTTCCGTTTTTAGCGCACTTAGTTTTGCATTTAGTTTTAGATTAGCATTTACACCTATTCACCCCCCTCTAGGTGTCTTTTCAATTGGTATCAGAGCTAGTGCTCCTGATACTTAGGCTTAACATCCTAGGAGTAAGATCCATTTGCTTGCTAATCTATTGTTTGCATTTGCTTGTTTGCACACATATAGTTTACCATGGCTTTCATGACCCCACCTATGTTTGACCCTTCCGACCCTTCCAACATTCATGTTTGGAAGATTAGGATGACTGTTTACTTACAAACCCTAGGTCATAAAGTTTACCTTGCCATTACTAAGGAATCCTTCCTTAGTGACCGCAATCATATAGGGGCCAATGCACAAGCCCTAGAGGCCATTAGAAGCACATTACCTAAAGATTATCTTATGTGTGTTTCTAACTTTGATTCCGCTTTTGTAGTGTGGAACAAATTGACAACAACCACCACCTCCAAGCTTCAAGTGCAAATTCAAGAAGAGGAATCTAGTGGAGAATCTGATTCACAATGCTTCATGGTCCAAGGGAATGACTCCCTTGAGGTACATTCGGAACCCCACTTAGATAGTGATGATTGCTCTAGTTCTTCATGTGATAGTTTTGATGTCCATGCTTTAAATGAAGAACTTTCTATTGTTTGTGAAAAATAATTGAAAATTATAAGATTTTGAAAAAGAAAAGTCTAGAAATTGAAAAATAAAATAAGAGTTTGCATTCTAGACTTGATTGTGTTTTGCAAGAGAAAGAGGAGATTGCTAATGAGAGGGATTCATTAAAATCTCAACTTAATCTTGCACTTAAAGAAAATAACTTTTTGAAGTCTAAAAATGATTGCCATGCTATTTTGAAGAAAAATGAAAATTTGTCTTCAAAAGTTGATTTTGTTTTAAAAGAAAATGATTCTTTGAAAATTAAGATTGCTTCAATTTCTAAAGATTTAGAAATATGTTTAAAGAAAAATGTTATTTTACAAAATAAAATTGATGCACAAGTTTGCCATGCTAGTGTAGCTTCATCTAGTCTACCTAATGCATGTACCACTTCTTCTATGATTAAAAATGATATAATATGTTGAAGGAGAAAATGGATTGTTTGGGCTCCACTATGAGCCAATGTGCTAAGAACCATACACGGTTGGAAATCTTGGTTCGAAAGAAACAAGTTCCATCATTTATGCATGCACACCCTCCACGGCATACACATGCTCCACACGGACACCATCAACACATGTATGCTCATGTGTACACATGTACACATTGTGGACGTAGGGCCACCTTACTAAATTTTATTTTGATAGATTAAATATTGATAATTTAGCAAAGAAGTTTGTTTGGGTTAGAGAAGGGACTAACCCCCATGGACCCAAAAGAGTATGGGTACCAAAGACCACCCCTCCTTTATTTGATGTAGGTGTGGGCTCTCACATGACGTGAGAGTGGCCGTACCTTGGAGTGGATGCGTTCCAAGCTTAAAGGAAATCATTTGGATGCATCACTTTCAAGGGAAGTTTTGGTGGAGAGGACCACCATGTTTTGGAGACAAGGAGAGTTGCCTTCTAGGTTTTGGTAACAATTCCTAACTCCTTATTATAGTTTACATGCTTTCATAATCATTTGTTTTATAACATGTTTTCATTGTCTATGGATTAGTATGTACATGCCATGTTTATTAGATCCTTGACATACATGTATAGTATTTGAGACACACTTGCTTATATGAACCCATATTTAGTGTTCTCACTTTTTGTTTAGCTATAATGTACATCATGAATATAATACATGTGAATTTACATAGTAATCATGTTTTAGTTTTCTCATGATGATTTTTTGTTGTTTTATGCTTTATGTGGTATAAACTAGTTTAGATGTAGATTTTATCAAAACTTGCATGTATGCATGTACACATAGTGAGAACAAATTGACTTTTATATGTTTTCACTTCATGCTCATTTGTACCCACTATATGCACATGTATAAGCTAGTTTTGATGATTCCTTCATTTATACTTGCTATGCCTATTTTCATGTTTTTACTTCGTGTATATGTATTTTGAATTCAAACCTAATAAATATACATGTATACCCATGAGTCTTTTGCCTTCATGCAAATACTTTTAATAGACTCGTTTACGGTTGGGATATGTATGTATATTGTTAAATTTGGATGAATCATACATATACCTAGAAGTTTGATAAAAGAATTTTGATGAATCTTTGCTTGTTTTATATAGCAAAATAATATTCGTGTTTGTTTTGATACTTCATGTTTTGAATATATGTTTAGATATTAGCTTTCATTAAGACTAGGATGTATATTTGTACATATGATGGGGTACAAACAAATCTATATATGTTTGGGATTGAATGCTTGTTTGTTCCCATTAGATGTGCTAGTATAGTCTAGTTTTGATGATTCATACATTTTAAACTTGTATTCCATTTTTGGTATTTGTTTTATGATTATGAGTTTTCATTTCATGTATATGTGTATTTTGCCAACTTGAAGATATACATGTATACCCCTTGAGTCATTTGCCTTTCATGCAAATATCTATTATGGACTCAAAGTGTGTTTAAGGGATATGTATGTATACTTCTTGTGTTGACAAATCATACATATACCTTGAAAAGAATTGGTATCAAATTGTTTTAATGAAAAGCTAAATTTTCATACTTTTCATGCTTTTCATGTTTTCCTTGAATTGGTATTTAAACTTCATGTATATGTTTACCTTGTCCAAACTATTAGATATACATGAATATCCTTTTTGAGCCACGTGCCTTCATGCATATATCCTTGTGGACTCGTTTGTATCTTGGATATGTATGTATACTTTGGTTTGTATTAGACATACATATGCCTTGAAGATTAAATAATATTAATTTTTAGTTTTCTTGTTTAAAGGAATAATTGAACTTAATTGAACAAATTTTCATGATTGTGATCTCCATACTTGACTTGTACACTCACATTTATTATTTGCTCATGTTTTATTTTCATGAGACATTTTTATGCTTAATTGGATTAGAGTGTTGATTATCATGTGGATTTCATTTTTATGAAAAATGATTTGTATTTATTCCTTACTTGAAGGATTTCGTACTAGTTAACAAAACTTTTCATTTTAACTAGTTCATATTCTTCGTTATAATATGAGATATACACTTGACCCTATTCTTTCAATTGGTATCATTGAACACTTTCAATTGATATCAATTTTGATTTTTGTATACTCATATATGTTTTGTATATGTATGCTTACTCTTTCAAGAATATCAATGTCAATTGGTATCTAACTTTCATACATATATATCTTTATGCTAAGCTTGAAAAATTTCTAATGTTTGATTTGTTTTCAATTGGTATTTTAACAAGCTTATGCATATGCTTAGTTGGTATTTCATAAAGGGGGAGAAAACTTGATTTTGGCCTTCAATTGGTATTTGATTCCCACTCCCTTACTTTATGTTAAAATATAGTTTCAAATTGGTATCATATGTTTAAAAGAACACTTTTCTCTTAATGATATCAAGATGTTTATGTTAAATGTTTTAAATTGGTATCTCAAAATTTTGTTTAAGAAAAACATATTTATTTTACATTGCCTATATGTGTATAAATTCATGTTGAGTGTATCTTGTATTGAAGAGCTTGACAACTCTTCCTTATGTGGTACACATGTGTAGGGGGAGCTTCACATCTCCTTTTATGCATTACATATTTTGTGTTATGTGAATTAGGGCGTGTCTTCCTTTCTTCATGTAACTCATATGTGTAGGGAAGCTAACTTAGCGTCTTCCTCTTCATGAATGTATATAGCATATAACATTTATTAATCTTTGTTTATCTTCATTTGGTATCAAGATGCTTCATTGACATATTTTTAATTGATATCATGTTTGTAGTCACCCCTTATTGACTTTGTTTTTGTTTTAGACAAAAGGGGGAGACCATTGTTTGCATTGTTTTGATTGACACAAAAAGGGGGAGAAAAATTTTTACCCCTCATTTTATTTATAGTTTTTGAATGTTTACCCCTTTGTTGATGATTGACAAAAAGGGGGAGAATTATTTGTGAGTTTTATATATATGCATAGTTATGTTTTTGCATATATTAAGTTTAATATAGTTTAATGTATGTTTATTGGTATCTAGAGCATCTAGAAAATGTTTATTTGTTAATTGGTATCTAGAGCATGCTTTGCTTTAAATATTTCATTGGTATCTAGAACCTTTATTGTTTATGCATATTTGTGCATTCATGTTTTTAAGAGCCTTCATTGCATATTATTATGTTTATTTGGCTATGCATGAGTTAAGGGGGAGCTTCTTTGAAGCTTTACTTTAATCCATGCATATATAACTCCATGAGTTTTGTCATCATCAAAAAGGGGGAGATTGTTGGCCCAAAGGCCTTTCACCCTAGTTTTGATGATGATTAACTCATATAGTTATGTTTACTAATAATCTTGTATTGTTTAAATTTCAGATCATTAACCAAGATATTAGTTTGGTGATAGCTTCAACAAGAGGTGTTTGGAAGCTTATCATGGTGATTCCGGTGCCAAAGCTTAAAGATCATACCTTTGCACTCGGTGGATCGCGTTTGGGAGCAAGTCTACTTGAAGATGGAAGATCGTCAAGAGACTTAAGTATCCTAGTTTAGACTATGAGTTTTTAGATCCATTTGTAAAGTTTAGAATAGTTGATATGCTCAAGTGCACAAACACACACGTTTTCATGATTTGGATTTTGGTTTTCATGAATAGTTTGATCAAAACAAGTTTACATGTTTTATATGTATATTAGATGTGCTCTATATACATACATGCTTATATGACTTATACAAACTTAGTTTGACGTACCTATTCATATAGTTTTATGTTTGGTATAAAACATGTTTTTGAATTTAAAGAACAAAAACTGTGATATATTTTGTGAATGTATATTGGACCTATGTCCATATGCATCATGCTTAATAATGTTCAAATATCATGTTTTTGTATTTCTATAAAGTTTTAGGAAAATCAGATTTCCTATTGAAAAATCAAGTTTGATAAAAATACAAGTTTTGGTTTTTGATAAAATTGGCAAGACACAAAAATGAATTGATATGATTGATACATGTCTTGAAAATTTTTATCACATGTTTATGTTTCAATATAAAATGTTAAAACAAGTTTTATAGAATTTTCAGAAAAAGATAAAAGATTTTTCCTAAATTTTCTGATCTTATTTTTGTGCTGACAGGCTGGTCGGTCGACCGGGACGGTCGACCGCACCAAGGGACGGTCGACCGCACCGGTCGACCGACGTGCACAGACTTGTGCACGTCTGCAGCACAGTGGTCCGGTCGACCGGACGGTCGACCGCTGCAGAGAGTTCTGCTCTCTGTTAGTTTGGGTCGACCGGGCGGTCGACGGTAGCTCCAACGGGTCAAAATATGACCGTTGGACGGTCGACCGGCCGGTCGACCGTTGCCTGTCAGAGCTGCCAGCTCAGCTCTAACGGCTAGTTTCTGTTTTGGCCTATATAAACCCCATCTCTTTTGGGATTTTTGCCAAGTTTTTTAAGAGAAAAAATTTCAGTTTTCTGAAGTGTTTAAAAGAGTTTTAAAAAGAGTTTTTGGGCTTTAAAACTTCTCATCTTTATTGTTTGGGTGTTTTTGAAAAATCAAAGAAAACTAGGGTTTGGGATTTTGATTTGATCTTGCATTTTCTATCTTTTACAAGAGATTTCCCAAGTAGTTTTTCTTTGTTGTTGTTTCCAAAAACACCTAGTTTCCACACTTGAGCTATCATACTATCCTAATCTACTAGGATCTTTGTTTTGTGGAAAAGAGAGAAAAAGAGAAGTGTTTGAGGTTAAGCCTCTAAGTTGTAAACCCTCCTTGTTTTTGTTGTATCCCTCTTCGGTAGAGGTGATCGGAGTGGTATTGGTTTGGATCCCTCTTTGGTAGAGGCGATTGTGTTGTAAACCTCTTCGGTAGAGGTAGTGGTGTTTGTTGTTGGCTACGGGCCGTATCCCTCTTCGGTAGAGGTGGATTGTGGTTGTATAGCCTCGGTGGCTTGTAAGGTGAGAGAGGAGTTCGGTATCCTATAGTGGATTGGAAATCCTACACGGGGTGTAGGCGGGGATGTAGAGTTGGGTACTCGAACCTCGAAATAAATCTTTGTGTTAGCGTTTGATCCAATTTCTCTCAACTACTCTTTTTACTTTGTGCAAGCATCATTTCATTCAAGCATCATTCTTTCATTGCATACATATCTTATACATTGCTTGTGTTGCCTTGCATCTTTTATATTGCAATTCATTCTTATATGCTTGGCTTGATTGTGTGTATTTCATATTGCTTGGATTGCTTGTGTGTGTGTGCCTAACTTATACTCATCCAACAAGAGCTTCACATAGCACCTCAACCCATTTCAAGGGGAATAAAGAGGAGTTAGTCCAGAGCCCGCAAGGGGAATTCGGCTACACTTGTTGTATTGTATTAGTTTGTGCATAATTTGCATTAGCTTCCGTTTTTAGCGCACTTAGTTTTGCATTTAGTTTTAGATTAGCATTTACACCTATTCACCCCCCTCTAGGTGTCTTTTCACACCTATTTTGCTTCATAATTAAAAAACAAAACCTTAGCTTCATAATTCTGTTCGCTATAGCCTCATCCACGCAGCATAAACTGATTCCTCTCAACTACCACTTCTTATATTTTTATATTCTCTTTACCCTACCCATCACCCCTGACGTTGCTCTTTCGCTCAACCTTGACCCTGACGCAGCGTCATTCGCGGATTGACTTGCGCGCGGTTAGGTCGCCATTGGGGTTGGAAGGGGGCTTCTCGACCCCCTCCTGGGTTGGGGCGGAGCCCAAGGAATTTTTTTGGGATCAACATTTTG
>JAVJIF010022920.1:0-20546 GCA_038442645.1 Agave tequilana | reverse complement strand
TATTTTGGTTCTATGATATATTTATAAAAAAAATTAAATACATATTTTATTTGTTAAACATAAAAATTTAGCATTTGACTTTGCTTTATACTCGCAGTTGTAGAGGATTTGGTTGACTTATAGATTAGACTAACAATAAGTATTATATTTTATGATATCAAATTAGGTACAATGTCTAATGTGATGGTGCATATTCTTTGTTGGTTTAATGGTAACTATTAATAGATCAGGAGAATAAGCCAATGTATATTGATGAAACAGTAAAACCAATGCTATTGGAAAAGGAAACCATAAGAATTGAATTGGTCGAGAAAATCCATCACATATCAAATATTAATCTAAATGATTATCAGATTCACTTAATTTGCAAGTGGCTAGTTACACAAGGACGTTATCAAGCAGTTGTTATTGCAGATGATGAAGGCACACATGTTATGCTTTAGCTGTGTTCGTCCGTGAATACCATAGAGTTATATGTGGAGAAAAATTCTGTGAGTCATCAGTTGCCTGAAGTTCCAGGATAATTCTCTTGTATGCTCGATTTGGATAATGAGTCAACAAGCTTCATATAACCCGTATCACACATTCCTCACGTTGATGTTCTGATATATAATATGTAAGCACTTGTTTGTTTTCAATCGTATAATTAATTTTCTACCAAGTCATTTAGATAACAAAGTTAAATTGTATTTTTCAGTTCTAACAATTTCGCGACAGGAGGTGAAATGTTCTCGAATATGCCAAATATTAACATGAATTTTAGCTATGATGCTAACATTCTATCATATCCGCATATAATTAATTATTCGTGGCTTGGACCATCTGATGTTGGTCCCTCTGATATTGGTCCCTCTAATATTGGTGTTGGACCATTCATGCTGCCTCCATTATCAGTGCAGAACGAAAGTGATGACGATGACACAGATGATAATATAGTACAACCAGAAAGTCGCATGCATATTGCAGCAAAAGAAAATAAAAATGGCATGGGGTGGGTTGATATTGCATATGCTAATAATGAGTATGTTCCACTCGAAGATTCACATCCTAATGAGTTTGAAGGTGAAAACTGGGTTGATATGACTATTGTGGAGAATACCACTACTGAACACACTAGATTTGTCTCTCACACTGCTACTGATAATTTGAAAGTTGGCAAAATATTTGAATCAAAAAATGAAATTGCTACAAACACTTAGTGAATGACATATCATGCGTTCAGTTTCATTCAAGCCTATTAAAACTAATAAGACATGCTATCTGGTGGTGGAAAGGAGTGCCCGCGGAGAATTCTTGTCTCATTCTCAAAAAAAATTAAGTGAATACTTCAAGATTAAAAAATTGGTGCGAGAACATACATGCCACATGGCGATACTTCAGTCCAATCATCGTCAGGTCAAGGCATCTTTTGTGTGCAATGTCATCATGCTTATGTTGAGAAGTAATCTTGATTTGACGCCCGATAACATAATTGTAGAAATCAACATTAAATTTTACATCACAAAACATATAGCAAGGTCTAGCGTGCTAGGACTAAGACATCGTCGAAGATATTTGGAGATTGAGAATTGTCATATGAGACTCTACCATAATATCTTGAGGCAATTAAGAATAGCAATTCAGACACCGTAACTTTTTTGAAAGTTGAACCTTATGTATTGGAATATGATTCGATTGTGTCTAATCTGGTTCGATTTTCTCGCGTATTTTGAGCTTTGGACCATCAATTGAAGGTTTTTTTTCGTGTTGACCAATTCTTAGTATCGATAGTACACATTTAAATGAGTATAAAGGTTGTTTACTTATTGCCACCGAGATTGATGCTAACGGACGATCAATACCCTTATGGATGCAGATAATGAGCATTTTCTTATGCAATATAAGTATTAGTGTTATTTTCTTTGCATGCTAACAAATTGTGTGTTACAGGTTGAATGCTGACTTGATGCATGATACGACACCATAAAGAGACATCCAAGTTTATAGAAGCGAGTTGGATGTGATGCACGAGAAAATGGTGACTTGGGAGCTATATACAGATGAGATTCTACAAGTTTACCTGCAGTGTGCACAATAGGATCTCAGATATGGCGTGCTCGGATGCCAATTATTTCTCTCCAGATTGTCGAGATGCATGTCCCATATAGAGTACTTCGACAATTTGGGTTGACTCAACATATCCCCGATCCTGTCCCTAAAATAATCCGTGTATACCATTTGAAAAATCGGAGGCATGATGAGAAGATCGACTGAACTAAGTTTAAAACTAACGACATTACCATACATTTTTGACAGAGTATATGCATTGGTATTGGAGGATCACTCGGCGTTAGATTATTCAACGTATTAAGGCATCCACCGCTTATATGCCCAGTGCTCTCTATGAGCGGCGTTTGGTAATATCTTAAATAAGTTCATATTTTATTTTCTAATTAATTGATGTGTGATAAATTTTTTCTAATTATGTTTATTTTTTTTTATAGGTTGATGGATTGCTCCAAATAGACAATATGGCATCTGAGGCATTGACTGATGAATCTCAGCTTCGCTCGACAATGCAAGAGATTAGAAGCTTCATCAAGAATATTCTAAGGAAACGATTTGCACGGCCGTTAGATGCTCCGCCAAACCCTATGCACGACGCTAGCGGCATATGATTCTTATGGAGCACGAGGATGAGAGGATGAGGCAGGAGCATCCCAACTAGTTCCTACATGGCATACACGACGTCGAAATGATGACGAGACAGGACCATCTCTGCAGTAAAAACAACCAGATTCTCCGACTCTTCCTCCACGTGGTCGAGGAAGAAGTCGTGGGCGTGGTCGAGGAAGACGTGCATTATTGTGTTTCTCCTGATATATAAACATGCGTGTTAAGATATGAAGAACTTGTGAAGATTTTATGATATGTCATGTTGTGAAGATTTTGTGATATTTGTGATATGTCATGCTATGAGAATTTGTGATACATCATATTTGGTATCATATTTCAAAACTCGTGATATGTGATATTATGGTGCTAAATTTGTGATATTAATGAAATATTTGTTATATTTTAAACATATCATGATATTTTGACTGATGCAGAGCTGAGAACTCAGAGTTCTCAGATCTAAAACAGAGAAAATTTGAGTTCTTAGTTTTGTGAGTTCTCAGTTTTGATGTAGTGAAGTCTGGTTCGGATTTCCAAAACTCAAACGTAAAAATTCACTTATTTTAAGCCGGGTTTCGGAAACCCGAGCCAGAGTGTGTATGAGACTGACTTAAGGTTTAGGTTCGGGCATAAAATTACACTGAATTTTATTGTTCGGAGTTTCGAAACCCGAACTTATATAAAAGAGAATTCCCAAGTTCGAGTTTTGAAAACCCAAACTTGTCGCCAGTGCTACGCTGGCGACGCCAAAACCGACCTGGAGCCGACGTGGCGGGGCAGAGGTCGGTTTTGGTAATTATTTTAGGGAGAGGTTTTTTCGCCCCCTAATTATTTATTAAAATAAGTTTTTTAAATTAAAAAAAACCCTCGAAAATCTTGATTGTTTTGTGTAATTTAGCCCAATCTAATGTGCTCGCATGGGGTTGCCACGAGGCCCATCTGTGACATGTTTGTTAAATCAGTAAAATGTTTAGCCCACAGACGCCAAAACTGAAACGCGCAAGCCCGTCCAAATAAATACGGCCTCGAATGCGGTACAGGCTTTCTCACAGAGACGGTGCTTATAACGGGCCCAGCCCACAATCAGACAATTGGCCTTATATTATTATTTTTGAATATAAAGTCCACCACACTCAGAGGCCTCTCCGTCGTCAAAATCTAGGGTTTTAGAAATCGGAGAAAACCCGAGAGCGAAGGAAGAAGAAGAAGAAGACAGTGAGAGAGATGAGCAGGAGTCTGGGGATTCCGGTGAAGCTCCTTCACGAGGCGGCGGGTCACGTGGTGACGGTGGAGCTCAAGAGTGGTGAGCTCTACAGGGGGAGCATGATCGAGTGCGAGGACAACTGGAACTGCCAGCTTGAGAACATCACTTACACTGCAAGAGTCAGTATTCTTCTCTCTTTTTCTTTAATTGTATTAGGGTTAGGGCTTTCTTACTGTTTTATGATTTTTTTTTTTTTTTTTTTATTTCACGTGTTATTTGTATCAAGAAGTTATGGCTCAAAAACGAAAAGAAAATTTAAAATGATGTTCTGGAGCCTGAGTTTTTCTTCTTCTTTTCCGTGATCGATTTTGAAGTAGACTTCAAAGCAAGAAATCTTCATTTTCGGACCAAATCCCCCAAATTAATTGTGTTGTATTCAGTAATTACTGAATGCATCCAGGATCCTTTTGGTTCGCACCAAGCGTTAGCAGCTCCATTGACTACAATGCCATCACGCTTAGTTGGTGTATTCACTGCATTAGGGTTAGTCTCCTCTTTCTCTTATTCAATTGTATTAGGGTTAGGTGGTTTTTTTTTCCACTCATTAATTATATTAAGAATAAGGGCGCTTAAATAGAAGAATTTTTAAGGATTTTTTTGGTGGTGGGCTGTTTTTTTTGTGTGTGTGTGTGTGTGTGTGTGTGTGTGTGTGTGTGTGTGTGTGTTGGGGGGGGGGGGGGGGTGTGGTTGGGATTTGCACAGACTCGAATTTGCAATAGCTCCTCTCCAGGCAAGAAACCATCATCTCACTAAAAGGATCCCACACTTCCTTTCTCCAGATTTGTTGATTTGATATTATAATCGGCGATTGATGGTATTAATTTTTACTAATTGAATCCAGGATCTTTTTGTTTTCTTCTCTCCCTCGCAGCTCCATTAATTACAGTGTCAATTCTTCACTCATGTCAAAACCATTGCAGAACCACTCATCTTGTCCTCAAGTTACACTTCCTATAACTTTTTATATATGTATTCCCTGCCCCCTTTTTTAATTGTATATTTCTTCATCTCACGACAGTTGGTTACAAGCTTCTTTATTACTAACAGTAGCCATTATTTGTTTAGCCTCCTTTATCACTAGCTAGACTTACGCAGTGTTAGCAAATTCGTGGGCGGTTTGGTTCATAGTACAAGTGCAGGAAGGGGGCACAATACCTAGCATTATGCAGTTTGAAGTGGGTAGTCTTAGTAGGATCACTATTTAAGGCTGCAGTATGCTTGGCGGTTTCTCCTTGGTTATTTCAAAAAATTATTTGTGTGAGGGTAGATACATATACATACATATACACTCATTTGAAGGGGGTAGTGTGAATTAGGTAACATTGTTTTGTACAGTCCCTATGGACAGCTTGAGTAAACATTTGCTGTCTACTTGATCTCTACAAATGGCATTCCTTTTGTTATAGGGGCATTCAACCTCAATTCTCCTTTCATTTGATACTAAATCATCTTGGTGGGGCAAAAACATAAAAAGTAGAGATGCTCAATATGTTAAACCAATTGGTGTTTACATTATAAGCTGAATTGCCAATCATTGACATATTTTTAGAACTCTAGGTATCAATGCAGTGAGGTTCATATCCTTCTAAACCAGCATAAATAGGCATCTCCACTTCCAAATCACTAACTTCTGCAACCTTCCTCCTTCTGAAAGGTTATTCTTGCATAGGGGATCTATTAGTTCCCTTCCTCTCCAGATCCTGTTCCTTATTTGGTTACCTTGTGAAGTATTCTGTGGTTGCCGATGGCGTGGTGGGCAGAGTCTTTACTATCATTAATGATTATGAGTTTCTGAAAAAATTAGAGGGAATTTACATGTTGACACGGACTTTACATGGTGTCATTTTCCATGTGGTGCCCGAGGAATTTTTCAAAAACGGGGACTCTTTGAAAGTGAGGAACTTATCTCAACATATGGGGACCATCAGGATTCAATCCCAGCTTCCTTCAATTTTTTTTTCATATCAGTTATAGAAGTAATGGTTTACCACATTTGCTTCCTCATATTACTACTCCCTATATCAGTTATAGAAGCATATTATTGCTTCGTCCATCTTATTTCATCATGGTTATGTGACATTTTGTACACTTGATGTCAAGAATTCAATCTTGTGTTACCGCTGGGCTATCAAGTCAAACTACCAAAACATGGGTATTCAGTGAGATGTGTTGCCTCTCCGGTCAGTCATTGCCAGCTTTGGGACTTGCTTGGCAGAAAGAGCTAATGGCTTCAAGTGTGTGAGAGGTATTTTAGGGACTGAATAAATCATATAATACAGTATTATATGCATAACTGATTTTTTAAATAGCAAGTTGCTTGGATTTGAATTTGGCTAATATCCTGAATCTACATTGTCTCGACTTGTATAACGATCAATTAATAAGCCATCTTCAACCTTGAAAAATGTTTTTCATCCCAAAACAGTTTGTCACCAGTAGACTATGGCAGGATTTTATCATCTTTAAATTCGTCCTTTGCCACAAATCACAGATGACAATATGGCCTTTTCATTGATAACATTTTAGCTGGCCAAGCTCTTTCCCATCTTTCATGAACAATGTTAGTACTATTTTCCTATAGTTTTTTTTTGAGCTAGGTCTCTTTTCACATCAATTATAATGTTTTTTGAGCATTTATATTCATCCCAGATTTTCAAATTTTCTATTTTTTATTTAGATCAAGAGTTTCAATATTTTTTTTTTTTTTGTAGGATGGGAAAGTGTCACAACTCGAGCATGTTTTCATCCGAGGCAGCAAAGTCCGGTAAGTTTATTGTGGCTATTCTCTTTCTTTACATGTAGAAGATATTTGATATTGCTGCTCTTTAATTAATACTGATTGCTACAGGTTCATGGTCATACCTGATATGCTGAAAAATGCTCCTATGTTCAAACGATTGGATGCCAGAATTAAAGTATGCAACATAATCCTTAATTTATCTTATTTTTCACTGGGAGCCACTTGTTTTTTTTCTTTCTCATCATCGTTGTTGTCTTAATGCAGGGCAAAGGTTCTAGTCTTGGTGTTGGCCGTGGTCGTGCAGTTGCTATGCGTGCCAGGGTAAAAGCTTTTTCTCTGTTAATATATCCTTTTTCTATCTGTTGTGAAACTATTTTTTTATTCTTCATTTGTTTTCTTTCCATGATACATGAGATTTAGACCTTCTAATAGTGGTCTTGAGAGATTTAACTTGTGCAAAGTACTTGCCCATGAAAACTTGCTCTTGTCGCGTTCCACCCATATAGATACATGCAAAGCATACACTACAAATCCACATTCACATCAAATACAAATCCATATCTGATGGCACTACCCACACACAGAATACCTACCCTTGAATGCTAGCCCCATGTTCATTCACTCATTTTGTCTTTTCCCTATTTTGAATATGTTTAATTAAATATTGAATCTCATGGTTTTTTTTTTATCCTGGATAATATGTATCTTCATATTTTGTTTGTGTGCTCATGAGCTTCCAGTGGCCAACATGCTTGCCTGTTCAGCCTAAAGGTTGCTTTTCCTCTGATTTTTATATTATGTGTCATCATAGACATGTTAGTGTCTTGATTGTATTCATTCAGTCAATTTTGTGTCATTAATTGTTGATGGGCCTGGTAGTTATTTCATGTCACCTTTTGAAAGACGATTACTGTTCCTTTCCATGAGTTATAATGACCTGGGAACAATTATTTCCCAATTGCTATGCAAATCTCTGGGCTAGTTTGATGGAAACTTCTTATTTTTATCTGAGGGGATAATCCCATATGGATATTTTAATCTTCCAATTGTTTACCATGTTCTCTATGCTCTATCCTGTTAATTAAGTAGCACTTGTTGAACATTAATGCATAATTTATGTATTACTTTGCTAACTGTGTTTTGTCTGTGTTGAAATGGTTGTGCTTGTTCCTCGTCTGATGTAAAGAATTTTATGCATAGAAGGCATAAGCCTCTTTGGTACATGTGAATATGGCAGTCCGTCATTTTCTTGGAGTGTAGGTTGTATAATTTGTTTTTTTTTTTTAAAGTCAGAACTTCTGGTGCCTGAAACTCTCAATTTCTGAAATTTTGAAGGATTTTGATCCATGATTTAGGGATTTTAGATCTCTCCCTCCCTCCCTCTCTCACACACACTCAAACACGCTCATTCTTACCATTCTTCTCCACACTATGTAAGACCAGTTCTCCTTTGTAACTATGGTGTAACTCCAGGGAGGCTTGTTCGCGTTCTTTCTTCCCCTTCTCTCTCTACACAGGCGCAACACAATGACTAGTAATGTCTAGTTACATTTTCTCTTTTATAACTATGTTTAAGCAAGCTACATTGATGAGGACATCACCAGTTCTTAGATGACTCTATGTCTTAGTTTATTTTCTTTGAGTTTAGTGGTTTCTTTTGTTAAAATTTAGTCTCACATCGGTTGTAATGGGGAAGTTCACTTTGTAAGAGCCTATATAAAGAGGCTCAACTCAATAAATAAGATAGACAATGAATAATTAAAAAATTTTCAGTTAAATTCTCTTGAGGGTGCTCTTGAGTGTCGGGGTGTGAAGTCCGTGGTGTAAGGGGTGCGAAGCCCAACATTTATCTAGTTCTTTTCTCTAAACCTTAATCTCTTTTCTATTTCTTCTTTCAAAACCCTATTTATTCAATTTTAGTTTGAATCTCTCGTTTTACATCAGTTTGGTATCAGAGCTTCTAGTTTCAATCTCCTTTAATATTTTCTTCTCCATTTTCACCTTCACCAGCCTAGGTCAGCCATGACGGATCAGTGCTGCTGTCACGGCCAACACTTTGGCCCAATTGAGATGCTTTGTTAGAGAAGCTCTCACTCGACAGGGTCGAGTTTCTCTCACCCTGAGGGAATTAGTGAGGACATCACCGGCCCTTAGATGACTCTATGCTTTAGTTTATTTTTTTTGAGTTTAGTTGTTTCTTTTATTGAAATTTAGTCTCACATCGGTTGTGATGGGGACACTTTATAAGAGCCTATATAAAGAGGCTTAACTCAATGAATAAGATGAACAATAAATAATTAAAAAAATTTTCAGTTAAATTCTCTTGAGAGTGCTCTTGAGTATTGGGTGTGAAGCCCGTATTGTTAGGGGTATGAAGCCTATGGTGCAAGGGGTGCGAAGCCTAATATTTATCCGGTTCTTTTATCTAAATCTTAATCTTTTATCTATTTCTTCTTTCAAAATCCTATTTCTTCAATTTTTAGTTTGAAGGTGATTTTGATCCTCTCGTTTTGCATCAGTTTGATATCAGAATTTATGGTTCCAACTTCCTTTAATATTTTCTTCTCCATTTTCGCCTCCACCACCCTGAGTCAGCCATGACGGATGAGTGATGTTGCCATGACCACCACTTTGACCCGATTGAGATGCTTCGTGAGAGGAGCCCTCACTCGAGGGGGTCGAGTTTCTCCCATCCGGGAGAATTGATGAGGATATCACCAGTTCTCAGATGACTCTATGCCTTAATTTGTTTTCTTTGAGTTTAGTTGTTTCTTTTATTAAAATTTAGTCCCACATCGGTTGTGATGAGGAAGTTCACTTTGTAAGAGTCTTTATAAAGAGGCTCAACTTAATGAATAAGATGAACAATGAATAATTAAAAGCTTTTCAGTTAAATTATCTTGAGGTTGCTCTTGAGCATTGGGGTGTGAAGCCCGTGGTGTAATGGGTGTGAAGCCTGTGGTGTAAGGGGTGCGAAGCCCAACATTTATTCAGTTCTTTTCTTTAAACCTTAATCTCTTTTCTATTTTTTCTTTCAAAATCCTATTTTTTTTCAATTTTTAGTTTGAAGGTGATTGCGATCTTCCTGTTTTACATCATACATATTCCTTTCATTCGTGCTTATATTTTCTTCATTTTAATGTGAACCAAACAAATCTAACTATAACTTGCAGTTAAGAGTGTAATTTGTTGTAAATTTTAACTCTTTATGTTCATATTTGTGTTGCACGGACACGACTATACCAACACAGACACAATATCGTGCATGTGAGAAATTCTGAAAAATACGCACGATATGCGTGTCCGACACGTGTCCATTATGACACGGCTTCATGATAGAAATGTCTTTGCTACATAGATACTTTCACTAAATCATGATTCGGCCAAGGGTTTCACAATGAACCAAGTCTCAAAGCTAGGAAAGCACCAAAAAAGAATTTACCTAGTCTCTACAAGTAGGAGTCAGCAGAGTTGCCTCTCATGAGATGCCAAGTTCATGCCAGGGTAACTATGAGAGAAAAGGGCCTTGGAAGAAGAGCTTGATGACCATTTAGTGATTATATTTTTCTTGTTATAAGCAGTTTAAGCTAAAACCATGATTTCACAATCTTTGGAGACCATGAAGTCGAGCTTAGCATTTCTTAGCCTTAAAGCATCTGTTTGCTGTACATCCAAGCATGGTCCATGATATCAATATCAATATCAATACACTTTCCTTATTATTTTTCTTTTTTGTGACGATAACTTTCAATCCAGAAATTGATTTCGGTGCTATATGTTCACAAAAAGAGGGAAGTGTATGTAAGATGACATACCAGACAAAAGGATTTTTAAAGCAATGTGCAGGACTCTTCGATTGTTGCTGGAATTTGTTTATTTCTGTTGAAACATGAGCAGGATCTCGCTTTAACCAGGACACAAATATTGTTGGTCACCAAATTCAGGCATCTCTTTCTTGAGTCATGTTGTTCCAAATGAGTACTCAATCCAATTATTTGCATCACATGCATCTTTAAACCTGACCTGATGCAGGTTGCATGCCAATTAACCTTCCATTGGATGTGTTTATTTAATTTGGACTGACTTTTACTTTGAATTGTTTCTCTCTTCTATCAAGACATAGGAATTTTTTAGTCTATATTTGTGTGGGGTTATGTTCTGAGTCTATGACAATAAACTTGTCAAGGTTATTTTTCTCCTACAGAGATGAACTACTACATATTACATGCTGCTATAAGACCAGGCATCTCTAGGGTCAGATTATCAATGTATAAGCAACAACAATCAAAACCTGTATCTCAATTTTCGGGGTCTGATACGGAATTCTTTTGTCCATTCTGTCTGTTAAGGGCCATGTTCTTCAATTAAGCATTATCATGGCCTTAATTGTATTTTCTATCTCAAAATTATCGGGTCAGATACGTGAATCCTTTTGACCATTTAGCTTTGTTAAGGGTCATGTCCTTCAATTAAGCATTATCATGGCCTTAATTGTCTCCATTCTTCCCTATGTATATTTTTTTGATTCGTGAGCAGTGCGGAGGCAGGGGGTCAAGGGGGTAACGTGACCCACTGCCCCACCCAAAAAAAAAACAAGATGCCACTCTAATTTGTGCCCATCGTATAAAACTATTTTCATAATTGATATTGCACAACAAGAGTCATGGCAAAGTTGATATTTGTTACTGTTCTCTTATCTAGTCACCTAGGTGCGAGTTCCTTTGTTTGATGCATTATACGTTATTTTATCTATTTCTTTTTCCTTCCTTTTTTCCTATTCCTCTAACAATTTTTTTATTAGTTCTTAAATACAATTTTTTATTTACTTTTCCTTACCTTCTTTCCTATTTCTTCAACAATGCCTTTTATTAATTCTGAAACACCATTTTTATCAAAAATAAGTAGAAATGTTTTTATTAATTCTCAAACACACTTTTTATTTCTTTTATTTGACCTTTTTTCCCCATTTCTCCAACAACTTTTTATTACTTCTCAAAGACAACTTTTTATTAATAAAAAATAAGTAGAAATGATAGAATATTTAAAAATCAAATATTTAACAATAACAGTGGATTATTTAGCATTATATAAAGATTATAATAGTAAAAATATAGGTTACACTCTACTTAAAAATAATGGAGATTAATTCTAATGGCAATTGGAATGTATTCAATAATGTAAAAATTACCATATTATTAATTTAGGACTAGGATCATGAATTTTTTACTAGAGTTATAATTAACCTTTTCTTCTAATTAGATTTCAATAAATTTAATAATAATATATTTTATTAATTCATTGTCCACAAACACCTGAGAAATCACATTTGAAAGATCTCGGTTTATATTTAAACATTCAATATTTTTTAGATTAGATATGATAAAAATCTAATATTACCCTGTATGCCCACAGTAAAAGAAAGATCTTGCTTTCTCCACTGTTTATAGTTGTTTTTCCAGGAGTGGATGGCAGAGCATTTGGATTGGTACAAGGAAGTGCCCCCCAAGTCCAAAGTTCTGGCTATGCCACTGTCCGTGAGACTATCCTCTAGAGCTATAGGAGGTACACGACCGCCTCATTCACGAGCTTATTGAAAACATTTGTCATAGCACAGATATACTTATATAGGAATTTCTTAGGGTCTTTTTGTTGTGTGCCACCAGTTTGACTATCTCACTGTCACACAGAGGGAACGTGCTGAAGGATTCATGTACCATTTTTATTATATAGTAAACTTCAGTCAAAATTAGATTTTGAGCACTTTGATTTGGCAAAAAATATAGTACAAGTTAACAGTTAATTACCAATGCTATACAAGTCTTATCCTTTCTGTATTAAAATAATATTCTCTTGCTGTGTATGCGTGGGTGTGTCTGTAATTAAATTAATAGCATGATTAAAGAGTAATTAACCTCCAGTGCCTTGCAACCTGTATAATCCTGTGATACGCTACCTCATGCCGGGATAGTTGACCATCTTTCTTTTACCTAGGTTGGGTCAAGAATCTTTCTGCACGGCCACCAGCCCACCACCACGGAGAAGCTTCAGTTGTTTCTTCTCTTTCTGTTTGTTGTGTTGTTGTTGTTGTTGTTTTTTTTTTTTTGTGTCGTTGTTGTTGCTGCTGCTGCTGCTTAGGCACGCTCTATACTTGAGGTTTCTTGACATTTTCAATGTTGGGCAATTACTGAGATTTAGAAACTATGATAGTCTCATTTGTGCATGCATGTGTGGGGCTCTTTCAGCGGCTTTGGGCGAGGTTTTTTTTTTTTTTTTTTGGTTGGGTGGTGGGGGCGGGGGGGGGGGGGGGGGGGGGTTGTGGTTTTTGGGGGGGGAGGATAAAGCTGATTGGTCTCGGCAGCAAAGTTTATTATGGCAAGGTGTTATCCAAGCTGAAAGGCCTCCCCAATTGGTAGGATCTTAGCTGTTAGAATTGCAAAAGCCATAGGATATGCAAGTAGTCATCTGATTCATCCACTTCGCAGGGAAACTTACTTTTTAATGACATGCCTAATTAAAGATCAGCCAGATCTGATTTACATTTTCAAGATCAAATTCAACACACCATGAGACCCAAGTTATCAGGTAGGCATATAATGTAAGTACACAATTTGTAGACTCGCTGATGTTTTCATGAATAACCTAAAGAGGGACGACAGCCTTGTTGACCTATTGGTGTGGGGTTATAGAGCATAATGAAGATCTCTTTATTTTTGACTTGAATTGAATGTTTGTAGCATTTGCAGATGCGTTTGTGATTAAAGTCCGGTAGGATTTGGAGATTCATGACTTGGGACATGGATACTTAATTCTATACGGTTGAGAGTTGTAGCCTTGTGATTTTGGGGAGACCAGACCATGAATGTTACAAGTAAATCCATTTAATCTGTGTGATATTTGATGCAATTCTTGAGGTAATGCTTTATAGTTATTGTCTTTCTCAATTTGCGGTAGATAAGCAGAGTAAATTATTAAGCACCGAAATGATATATATTATAAGGATGAGTTCCTATCATGACTGATATATTTGTAGTTGTAATGAAGTTTAACATGTAGGTTGCTAATACACCATTTGTGCATGTGCATTTGCTTTCCCCCCCCTTTTTCCTTTGTGTATGCACGCATGCGTGTGATAACCCCACATTTCTTTTTTCCTTCTCTTATCTTCTCCTGAAGGGAGGGGGTTGGGGTTTACTATGTCTCGAATGAAAAACTTGTTGCATGTCAAGTGAACTCATGTAGAAGATAAATGTTAATTGGAAACAGAGATCCTTGCAATTGAGATGGGCATAATCTTTGACTATGAAAACATTGCAACTAAGCACTAAAGTTTGATTCCCTCGTCTCTAAGAAGTGGAAACATGTAGACAGCATGGCATGGCACATCGACAACAATTTTAAATAGTACATAGAGAACATCACTGACACGGCAAGGGCAAGAGTGTTGTCTCCAATACGTGCTCCTTCATACGAAAGATGGCTTTACGGTAAAAGTACCCGATGCCACATGTCTTGTTCCTGCGTGGGAATATTTAACCAACTCAGGAGGGCAGTGACAGATTTCATATTGTTTTATTTTTCGCACTTAATTCAACATAATATTGGTCTCAGTTTAGATCATGCTTGTGTGGATTTCAGTATTTAAAAAAAAATGATGTCTGGTATCTTGGAGAGAACATGCCAGTATTATCCAAATATACTGCTGCTAATTTTCATATGTTAACCATATGGCAATTTCTACGTGCAGGCTCAAGCTGCAGGTCGTGCAGGTGGTGCCCCTGGTAGGGGTGTTGTGCCACCGGTGAGGAGGTAGTCATCTTTGGTCGCGAATGAGTTTGTTTTAGGGGTTGTATGTCCGTCCCTCTTATGAATGTTCTTTGAATGCAAACAGGGGCTGCAATCTGACGGTTCTCTTATTAGTTGTAAAATGAAAGTCCCTTGACCTTTTATCACTAATATTGTTTCCCATGGCTTCTATCAGTTCAGAGTGACTGCTTGCTACTTTTTTGTATCCTGTACCAGCACCCGCTGGACGTAATACATCGGAGTAATTTAGCCTCTCAATATTATTGTCTGTGCATGGGTGATTTGCATGCCTAACAGGTGGTACATATCATATACAGATCACAGGTGCAAGCCCTAGCGCGACATATGATTGTGTTGGTTCACCGTCAGTTCCTATCTAACTAAAATACCTGAATACAATTTGCATTTTGTTAAAATTCCAAACCCGACAAACCTGATTTAGTCCAGTAAACCAGATGATGTGGGGCTTTTTGTATGCTTAGAGGCAAACATGCACCAAGGAAAACAAGAGTGTTTTTGAATGTCCAATGTAAATGTCATTGTATGAAGCTCTTCAAAATGTGGATCAAATGTGATTCTTTTGTCAGTGATATCCTCTATTATGATTGTTTTGTCAATAGTGCGATGCGCAGGGGCTTACTGGCCTGTATTCTAAGCGGTCAGTTGTTAACAGAGTTCACGGGAGGAATTGACTGACTTGTTCCCACATTTGTTCGCTTTATACTAAAATCAATTTATCAATTGCAGAATAATGTTAAATGGATACTTCTTGTGTGCAGGACTGTATTCTGAATTTAAAAGGGCATGGGGGGGGCTGTATATAGATTACAATTTATATAATGTAACACAATATATTCACAACATATGCACCAAGTTCAGTGATAACTAATAATAATCTAGTACACTCTATTTTAATTTGACAGTTTGAGTGATAATAAAATAATATGATAGGCTATTGTGAACTCCAACTTTGCTGCCGATGATGAATATGACCCCGAGAAACCCTAAGCCGGTCCCTGCTCGCAGCAGGGGTCAACGAGAGAAGCCGTAGATGCTTCTTCTATGACCTTGAGATATCCCAAGCCCTCTGCAATCAGACAATTCTGAACAATCTGTTGCTGCCTCTCCAAGAGTGGAGATGGAGGTCCCCTGTCGACTGAGGCACCATGCCAAGTCCTTTTTCCCGCTACAAATCTTAGGTCCGTGCAAGCAGTTTGTCCTTCTCCAGCTCTTTGTTGTTCTCATGGACAAGAACACCACACTAGAGGTTGAAGAGGCAAGTTGGGACCATCCAATGAGGATTTATATTCTTTCATCTTCTCTTTTGTTTTAGTCTTTTTTGTAGGTTTTATTTTTCTTCTTTATGTAACCAGCAAAAGAGAGTTATGCTTGCCTGTTTTACTCACTCTGATGAACTCTTTTTGAGAAAAATAATTGGATTGCGTACTATTAAATGCCATGATTTAATTTGTTTTGGTTTTCATCTTTTCCTTTTATTTATTTATATTTTTTGTTAGCGGGTAAGCGGGATCAGAAATTGGGAAACCTGGACGGCAAGGGGCTAGTACTTGCGATATTTAGCAATTATTTGTTTCAGTGACGCCAATTTCAAGGAATAAATTAGCATGCCATCTCTCACTCTAATCAGCTCACATTTATCCTCTAATAAAAACTCAAAACATGATAGTTTTCAGGACCCTCAAGCGATTAAACAGTCAAACCACAGGGACTAACGCCTGTTGTAAAACGAAACTTTGTTCAACCTTTCGTCATCAATTGATTACCAATAATCTAATCCTAGATCATTGTTTATAGACCAAATACACTACAAGACAAGGCACCATCAATATCTGAAAATGTAAATTAAATAAGAACCGACTAAAAGAAGCCCAAGCTAAAGATTGATAAGATATGAGCATGAACAGAGTTTCAACTAATAATGTGCACGAAGTTGCAGTATTCATATTATTGCCAGTCAAATTTTCAAAGCCATAGATGAAAAATAAACAAGCTTCTTTTCTTTTCTTTTTTCTTACGACATCAACAACATGCTTGTTTAAATTAAAAAACGTCCAGGAAAACAGTCTCCAGGGCTAAAACAATTCGTCAATATTCCGGATGTGCAAGCACGCAAGTTGATGTCCCTTTACACTCTGAAATTGAATCCATTGCATAGACTTTTCTATTAAAAAAAAAAAAAAAAAAAAAACTCTTGGAACTTTTTTGGTTCTATATACAGTGTACTCCAACCAAAGGTTCCAAACTACGCAAAGGTGATGCATATCAGTGTTAGATTGTTACAAGAATACAACAAGTACGGTGGATGAAAACGGTGCAAATTACCCACCTCAATTGCTGAAAATCATGTGTCCCTTGTTTGGCTGGTGCAGAAGTGAAGCATGATGAACCTCTCTCCCCCCCTCGGCACCCATGTGAAACAATCAATATCAATTAGCCACTCTCAGTAGACTCATGAAAACGAGAATCTTGAGAAGAGGGAGCTTGGGGTAGAAGCAGCATCAGCTCTAGAAGAAGCCGGAATTGAAACATCATTAGGGAAGCGGTATGCTTGTTGGCACTTCATGATCTGCACGAGAACTGCTTGTGTTAGTAGGGAGGATGCAATGGACAACACACCGTGAAGCCTTGTGTACTTGTGTAAAACGACAACTAGGGTTGACATGGTCATTAGGCCAGCCTGAGCAAACCAAATTGGTATAGCTACTAAGCAAGATCACGAAATTGGTCAAGCTAATGACGGAAAATATCTGAAATTTCAACAGGTGCCTAATGCAGAGCTAAGAGTCTGGTAGAACTATTCACTGAAGTAGATACACATGAAAACTCTGATGGAACTAACATCAATTTGTTTGCTAGTGTATGTAGGCTTGACTATTCTAGTGTCAAGAGGGCTCTTAGGGTAAATTTTCAAAAACTACCATGAACTTCAAAGGTTGTCTCAACATACTATCAAAAACTTCTTTTGTTTAAAAAATTGCCATGAGCATTTCAAGAAACTACCATCTGTTATCATATCACTTGACTTGCATGTGGTTCTCTTGGGAAAAAAATTACCCATAAAAGTTCATGGTATTTCATATAATCAACCCTTTAAAAATTATAAAAAGCAACTAAATTCTCCGAAAATAAAAATTCCTAGTATTTCCTAACACCCTCAATTGATTTTTACATAATTTTTATTTAGCCATCAATAGTATAAACTATTTTTATTATACAATCATATTAATTATTAAGATTAAAATATATTCCTCAAAAAATTCCTGAATTATTAACCAATTAGTTATTAGTTAACTTTTGGGCCAATTAACATATTTTTAAGAATTAAAAAATAAGTTATTGAATGATTAATAAAAATTTAATGCTTATAAATAATTAATATTACACAATTTCTCTCAAAGATTCATTATAAATTTCACGAAGTAACAAATTCATTTTCCAAAAAAAATTTATACAATCATTAATAATCACTCATTTAATATTAAGACTCAAATTTTATAATCCTTACCGACTTTATTATATAAAAGGGCAATTTTATTAAAAAATCCCCTTTTGAATTTAATTCTAAGATAAGACCTCTTTGATATTTAATTATAAGAATCAACTCTAATTAGACCATATGGGCGTTGAGTGATTTCTGTAAGGCTTGCGACACCATCCCAAAGACTAGCCTTCTAAGTGGAGTTGCCCAAATCCTTATATACCAAAGATTATCCCTATGCCTAACCGATGTGGGACTATTTGTTCGAACCCAACTCAACAAGCACCCCCCGCCCCTCGCGGAACAAAGTCTCCATGTAAGCTCAATCTTCACACCTGGAAGATCATATGCTCCATCAAGATCATCTTCACTGTGTTGCGGCACATGCCTTATGTGAAGCACTACTGCAGCATGTTACTCCTCTTCACCGCGTTGCAGGCACACGCCTTACGTGAAGCAGGAGCACTACTGCGAAATCCTCGAGAGTCCAACTAGCTTTACAGGAGAATACTGCGTTTTTGCGCCCTAGGGGATTGAACACCACCAACACACACGACTAAGTTCGGGGCATGACTGATACCATTTGTAGGCTTGGGAGACCATCCCAAAAAACTAGCATTCTAGGTAGAGTTGCCCAAATCCTTATATACCCAAGATCATCCCAATGTTTAACCGATGTGGTACTATTTGTTCGAACCCAACTTAACAGTTTCTCCTCTCCTGCGTGGGGCGACAAGGGGTAGTAATTTTTTGATGCAGGTTTGGCGGACTCAGACATAAGTTAGCGTAAATTGAAGACAATTTTAAGTCGTGATTTAGCGAACTCGGACCTAAAATTAATGGGTCGAATCAATCACATCACAATTGGCGCGCAAAAAAGTAAAAATAGAGCAGCAAAACATGAGACACAAAAGAAGAAAAATCCCCAATCCATCCAAAATTCATAAACTCTCATCATGAATCGGCCAAAGGCGAGGGAGCCCACTGCGTTGGCCGGCGGCGACTACAGCCCGTGGGCCGCTCCACGTGCATTGCGACTTCGCCTTCTAGTTTTTTTGAACCCACTACGTCCTTCGCACCCACCTCCCCTCCTGCTCCCTCTGCTTCTCTTTTCACCGCCGTGGCGTCGCTGTTGTCAGCTGCGTCTCGTCGCAGTGAGGTTTGTGACCTTGCCCCAACTGTTGCAGCCCCAACTGTTGCAGCCCCAACAATTCTCCGACATGCTAATCTTGCCTGGCGACAGCCACGTCAGGGGTGGGTCAAGGTGATTTCGCTTGATGTGTTCTTGGCCGCTTGTTTTTTTATTTGTCGGGCTGTGAATGCTGCCAGGGAGCATGTCAAGAGGAAAGTCCAAGAAGCAGCCATTGCAAGGAAGCTCGTCTTAGAGATACTCGAAGCACCACCAAAAGTCGTGGTGGTGCTCGCAGAGGGGAAATGCAGCCTTAACAGATCTGACACCAAGATCCCAGCATCAGTAGGAGATGAAGAGAGTGAGTGATTGGGTCGAGGAGACTGACGTAGCAGAGGACAAGATGGAAAACAAAGCCGCTGAGGTTGCGGCCGACATCAAGGGGAGAGAGTTTGAGGACGATGGCTGCGACAATTGGGAGGAGGTGGCTGCGCTGGCCAGCATTAAAGGACAGCTGCGTCTGTGTCTACATTGTCGGTGGTGTCTGAATCGAAGAAGCCTCGAACAATCGAGATGTTCGCTAAAAACATTTAGTTTCAAGTCCGGGTTCCACAAATCCGGACCTAAAATAGAGAAAAAGAAAATTATTCCCATGTCTGGGTTCCACAAACTCGAACCTAAAATTGTCTTCAATTTACGCTATAACTTATGTCCGGGTTCGTCAAACCCGGACCAAAAAATTGCTACTCCAGCGTCGCTCAGTGTCACACAAGCGAGACGAACCGTTCAATGCTTATGTGGCCCTGTCAGAGGTCGATTCTTATAATTAAATTTCAAAGAGGTTTTTTCTTGTAATTAAATTCAAAAAAGGATTTTTTAAAAAAAATGCCCTATTTATTTGAAATTCTTCTTCCTTCCCCTCCAAACACCCTAGTTTTTCTCCTCTCACCCTCAAGCCGTCCTTAACCTTTCTATTCACGTTAAGCTATTTTCACGCCAAAAATCAAAATTAACATCTAAATTTATACATATTCAAACCAGTGTTTTAAAAAACTCGTTATGTAACCCGTTATAACTCGTTATATAACGTAACGCCGACCAATCGCTATGTAACAGGTCTAAAAAACGCAATATTTGATAACTATGGTTATTTTGCCCATAACTTACGTTACGTTATGTTATTAACGTAATGCACCGTAACTTACGTTACAGTGCAACTCGACTTTTTATTTAAAAAAACCCATATTCTTCCAGTCTAGGGCAAAAAAAATCCCCCAAAATTCGCTCGCTCGTCATCCTCTCTGCAACCTCCTCGTCATCTCCTCATCGGCGCCGAGAAGAAGAAGACGTACCTCTCCGATCGACAACAAAAGAAGAAGACCTACCTCTGGTGTTCTCCCTGGCATCATCTCTAAGCGGTGGTTCTCTGTCTCCAAGCACAAGTAAGCGCTCTTTC